>JAOEHT020154058.1:0-11900 GCA_025448195.2 Parazoanthus atlanticus
ACTATTATTTTGAATCAAGGTGCCCTCTATTTAAAGCAGCATAGCTGCATTGGATAATCCTATGTAATGACAAGTAAAAAAAACCTTATGTTTAGCATCCGGATTTTTGAAAAAGAAGAAAGAAGCAGGGCTTTTTTAAAAAAATTTACTTCAACCGTTCCTTTTTAAGAATAAGATAAAGGCAGGTGCCTCTGTACAAAAGTCAGTTATTTTCATTTATTGTTCTTATACTCGTCAATTGGCTCTCCATCGTCGAACTCTCTACTTACAAACTGAGCAAAAATATCGCTCAGAGTTTACTGTCCATCTACAACAGAACAGGCATACCAAGGCTTTGTAACCTTATGCTTTAATCTTATTGAAGCACAAATAAGAACCATGATAGCTAAACAACTTAATAGCTTTGAAAAGGCTGGAAAGGCTAGTAGTTGAAGCGTTCACGCAACAGAGATGACCAGAAAAAGTGTACTGTAACATTATAGCTTAAAAACATGGGCGGTAGTAGTACTTGGTATCAAATTACTAACAAAGGGTATTTGAAACATCACGTAGAAATGCATCATCCATCCCCGGAAAGTGGTTTGTTTGCTTTTGATAGCATTGACCATATTTATATGACGCCGCAACTAGAACACAACAGGACGAGATAAAAGTTAAAAGTATATTTTATTTTCCACTTTTAATACACAATAATTTTTTCACATTTAAAAAGAGGAAGCGGCCTTGAAAAAGGAAGCGGGCGGGGACGCCCTATGGCTATTTTAAAAAGGCTGTTTTGTGCATAACCGTTGGTACATACAGGTGTAAGTGTACACAGACTGAACTTATTAGGAATTAAGGATTCTAAGAATGAAGGAATGATACTGACACTAAAATTATACCAGAATCTGCATTGAAATGTTCAAGTGAATTTGTTTTATAATTTATTTTATTGAATTTTTCCAATGCCGAAGCATATTTTCTTTGTCTATGACAACCCATAGTTCCTTTCAGTGCTGGTACATTGTACACCAGTGTGTGAGACAACCATTTTTGAAATATCTGTAAATACATGTAGAACTCAATAAGCAAATGTATGAATGAATAGATAATGAATGAATGAATGAATTAACGGTATATTTACAAGTGTAATAGATATATACACTGTTAGTAGTAAATTTTACTGTTGACATCTGTTGATCACTTGACTGCATCAGTTGATCATTGAGGTTTAATGAATGATGATGTTGTGTCATTCTGCAGCCAGGGGATCAGCAAACTGCACAACGAGAAAGCCGTGCACGGATCAAGATTTTTATGACACTCGTACAACGTGTGACAGTAATCACCAGGTAGAAACATGCAGTGAACCCCTGATTGAATATTAATAACAGTCAACAGAAGTGACGTGAGAACCGTATTCACAAGATCTTTGTACAGTTGTAGTTTTTAAGATTGTGGCAAGATTTCAGGCAAAACTTCAAAAAAACTTGTATTTGAGCATTTTGAAGATGGTGGCAAGTTGATGGGACTCTCTCATTCCAAAATCATTTATTTCCTTCCAAACGCTCAGATTAAAAATCTATAAAAAACAATTGTAGTTGTAACACAATGTTCTTTCGAAAAATCGAAATAAAGTTTCTAAAAAATGACTTTAGTTCAAGCTAGTGCTTTTTACTTTCTTCACCCAGAGGTAGTAGCAGATGGTTGAAGTTTAATTCAAGTTTTTGAACATTGCTCAAATCTACAATGAAAGTTTTCCGATTACGGTGCTCACGTCACTTCCGTTGACTGTTCATGTAGTTCTACTGGGTTGAACTTTTTACAAGAGGGAAAATTATATCAACAAAAACTGTTAAATATATACATGTATGTACCAGCTCTTTCATATATTTCAGGTGCTGGAGCCCCATGGGACTTTTCAGCAACCTGTTCACATCAAGTAATTTATATGGTTCATAGGTTGAGGGTCTTAAATGTGTATCATTTGTATTTATTGTTAATGGGAAGAGAGGCTTCAGGAAGTGACTGTAGATTTTTGTCAGTTTAGTGACATGTTAAAACACTGGTAAAACAATCCGAAAGTAAACTTGCTAAAACATTACTCCAGTGGAAATTCCTTTTGAAAATACTCACTGATAACTCCACCAAAAATTTCAGATTCACAGATCAACTACATACTAACCCTGTGTTTAATAAGGAGGCCCTACGTGTATGCATCCACGTTACAACTTTCCACCCATGAGAAACAATTTATTATATTAATTAGATCCGAGCGCACTAGCTGACCAAGAACCCCTAGCCCGAACAGTTGTAGATCAGAACTTTATGAAAGCTTAGGTTACAAATTATTTTGAACGTTCTTCCCAGTAGAATGAATTCCACTGTACAAGACCCAAATGGATGAATGAATGCACTAATTATAAGAATGTTTATCAAACATTGTTGCTTTCTGTTGTTCATTTTCACAATTAATAATTCTGATTTTTGATTTAAACTTAAAATAAAGTTTACAAGTGGTAAATTACACTGTGTTTTCTCTGCTGTGGTTTCAGACTCAAGTTATGTTTAAGTGGATTGAACCCAAAATCTGCCGTGAGGATGTTGATGGGGCCAAGAAGCTACCGGCATCAGGTGGAAAGGAAAAGTGTCCCCCGTGTAATCCTGGCATGTTCCTTAATGGAACCCAGTGTCTCTATTGCCCAGCCAACGAGTATAGCGATGGTTACAAAGGTACATTGATTTCTCAATTAAATTGGACCGTTATAGTTATAGCATAAATACTGTATGTTGCTCTAGCATCGGTTAGAACATCAAAATTTGGTATTCAGTCACTGAAATTTCAAAATTTTGGGCATCCATAAGTTGTTCATTTTATGCCCTGGTAACGGAGCCCTTCTTTCACTGTATCTGCTTGATGAATACAAAACAAGCCTGTCTCTAAAATCTGACTCATTTTCAAGACATTTTCAGATTTTTAGGTTGTCGGATTTTGTACATAAAGTTATGAACAAGATCACGGTAAGTCTAGACTTGTTGAAAGTCCTGGAATTTATAGTAATTTTGAAAACAATAAATTTGTGTGAGTTCAGCCAGAGGAAATAGCATTAATTTCTTTAAACATAATTATTTGCTGAGCTCTAATTCAAACATCGCTCATGTATAATTTACAAGTAAACATTATCCCTTAAATGGCCAAGCTATTTTTACTTTTACATTTTGACACCCCCCCCCCCCCCCCTCCCTTGGCCGTTTAAGGGTTAAAAATATTACAGCAAAATTTATTAAAATCAATCTAAAACAAACATTTACCGGCTCAAAAGGGAAATACTGAAGAACAGAATGGAAAAGAAGAAGGTAGAACGAATTTTTTCCAAATTTCCGTTTTTGGATCAGTTTTACATATAAAAGCATGCTAATCAAAGAGCAGAGACCGAACTTACTGACACAGCAATAAAAACATAGTAAATTTGATAAACTTTTGCTAAAAGATTAAACAAAGTAAAAACTAAGAATACGTGAAACTAAGAAAAAGAAAGTTATAAGAATCTATGAGTATAAAAATGTGTAAATTATGACGCAGCCATGACATTTAAAATAGTTTTTGGCATCCCCGGCTCAGGGTTGCTGTTTGCCCGTTTCGCTTAAGAAACGAGTTCCGTTAAATAATCAAATAAAACAGGCAATGATACAATTCCTAAACGATGAAAGTGCTCCTGCGATGGCAAATTGGCGCGCTTAGATTTAAAGAAACAAGAATGGAAAAGACAAATAATATATAAGATGAACAATCTCGTTTTAATATCTAACCAACATTTACAGATTTGAAAACCTTCAGATTTATGGTTGTTGGCAGTCTAAGACCTAATTGTTTTCGAGTACTTGAACAATTTCAAACTCAGTATAAAAAATCTAAGAGATAAAAAAAAGTCCAAGGTAACGATTGCTCAAAAGAGTCTCGATCAAAAGCTGAACAAGCATTGCACCCACGTCAAATTTTGGCCGAGGCTAAACTTTCTCAATTTCTTTTGAGGATTCAGCCTCAATGTTCTTTAATAAAAATCTTGAGTTCTTATTTTTGTTCCTATTTTAGAAATGTCTAAACATTGTGCTATGAATCCGGCGGAATGTGTCTGTACTACATATACGTTTAAAAGTCAAAGGCTGTTCACAATATCTACCTGAACTTATGTCACGGTTTTATATGAATTCATCTGCCTTGTTCTTTAAACAACATATAAGCTGGTTGTACCAGAGTCATACCTGGTAAATGAATGGTTAATTCTGTTTATAATGCAAGTGTGTGAAACTGAACTGCTCTCTCGTACAATTATTTTCCTGTATTTCAAAACACAAAGAAATTAAAAGTTCATTACTTGGTTTTTGCATGCAGAGGGACAATCTTTGTACGTTCTTAAAGTCTGGTCGTTTTTCAGTTATAAGCCAAAGAGTTCATAACATCATAATGATTCAGTTTGCGATGAGTTTACTCACCCACCCACCCGTCCCTGCTTAATTCCAAATGAAATATTATGGTAAGACAAAAAAGCTTTTAATTAAAGTCATTAATGCCTCTTTGTTCCTAATTTGTTTCTTGTCATCGAGGCGTCTGTTGAAATTTTGAGCAAAGCTGTGAATCAAGTTTGTTTACGTATAATATGGCATATTAGTATCTCTTTGAGCAAAAGAAAAATATAGTTTGCCAATTTTTGCGAAACAGGTAGTGCTGTTTCCGTTGTCAGTAAAAGCTGGAAAACAAATCAATCAAAGTTTACTCAATTTTTAGAAAATGTCAGTTGGAGATGAACTGCATTTTACAAAAGAAAACACCGTGTTTTTCTTTCCTTCGATACGATATCTCTGCTATTTACAATGATATCTCTTCGAGAAATCGAACAATAGAGTATCGCGACTTTCTACCAAACAGTTAAAATTTGTTTCCGTCGTTGCATAGTTGGAATTAATAAAGTTTTGCTCAATTTCCAGAGATGGTGATTTTGCATAAAGTTTAAAAACATCCGTTGCTAGTTTTGAATTCGAGTAAAAAGGAATATTAGCGGCTTTTCAAAATGTATATCGGTCTAGATTAATATTGAGATAACGCTGCGTGTGCTTTGCGGTACTTTTTCATTTCTCTTTTGAGTACGGGCTGACTGGAAGGGAGTGATAATCTATATATGTCACTCTTAAAGTGCACTAAATTTTTTCATTAGTTGGTTTTCATAAATTAAATTCAATAGAAATGTAACAAGGTTTTCTAAGAAAAAAGAAAAAGATTAAGCTAATTTATTATACCTATCTGAAAATATCCACCCTAGAATATCGACACTGTGCACTTAATGCTTAAAACAAATCGTTTAGTTTTAAGGAAGCGTCCAAAAATTCAAACGTCTTACCGTCATTCATAAATCTAACAAGCCATAACAGAAAATTAATATCGCAACTCTCTTCTTTTAACTCCAAATCCAACTGTTAACGAGCATCGGTTCAAAAAGTGATCAATCATTTAAAGTTCTAACATATTTTCATAAGAATCGTAATTTTCTAATGATTTAGCATTTTCATACAAGAAAAACTAAACAAGTTGTGGATAGTTTTCAATTGAAAGACGTCTGCAGCTCTTTCTTGAGCGGTGGAAGGTGTTGAATTCCCTTTTTGCAATTTTCCTAAACTGACCTTCTAAAAATTGTCCGCATTAGAATGAGTAGAATTTTTTCGTACGTGCTTCAATTTTGAATAAAAGATGTTAAATAATTCTTTCTTCAGCGGGTTTCCCAGTGACATTCACCTGAATGCAAAATTTGAAACCAATTATAAGACTAATGAGAGGGAGATTGCAAAACCGAGCGAAATATATAGTACTGATAAGATTCGGCATTTCCTCCCAAGACAGCAGCTTATCAATAGAAACTAGGGGAGTATTGACAAGAGCTATGTGTTTGGCAATTTAATCTGTATTTGAGAGAGCGATAAACGTCGCTAATGTGCCACTACCACGGAAGCAATAGTCGTGATTAACTTGAAAAAGAAATAAATATTGCTGAACAAACAAGACTTGATTCACTGGAGAGCTTTACAGTATTTTGACAAAAGAAGACATTTCCTGCATTAGGCGATCAGTTTTCTCAAAGAAAAACAATGGAAGCTCATTAATACGGTAAACCAATCTTTCTAGCATTTTCTATACTTCGTTAGTGGAATGAAATACATCAAAACTCAAAGCGAGTGCAAAGGATGGTTTTGACAATCGCCTGACGTTCATTTAAAAACAATTCAACATTTGAGAAGTTGGTTGTTAAGTAGTTTTTCAATATATATGATAGTAAACAATACGAAGATAATTCTAACTCTTCTCCATTTGAGTATAAAGTAGGACAACATGGATTAAGTCTTATTTCTTTTATGTATCCACACAAGCCCATTTAGTTGGAGAGTTAAAAGCCATCGCAGCCGTAACATTTGAATTTGATCTTTCGGCACAATGAAGTGAAATTTCTCTTACCGTTTCGCACAAAGGAGGCGTAATTTTCCCAGCATTGCTGTAGCAAATTGCAGTGGAGTATTTCTGCCCCTAATTGACAAACAATCAGGAGCGGAGTGAAAGAATTGAATATTAGCCAAGTAAATCGTATTATTGAATTATTCTGCTCCAAATCAGCGGAAACCACACTCAGGCAAATTCTCCGAGGCAGCACTTATCTCCCTCAGAAGCTTGATAAACAAAGTATATAATACGTAAACAGCGATATTCACTTCAAAGCCAAAACGTTTAGGAGAAGATCTGCGAAGCAAAGTTGTCTTTAAGATGGCCAGTTTAGCAAATAATACAAACCAAACCAGAACTCAATATTTTCGCGAACCCGAAGCTGTCAAAATGGTGAAAATAACAGTAGAAGTTCTAATGGCACTTTTTGGAATATTTGGGAACCTCTGCGTTTGTACAGTGATAACTAGACGGTTGATCACGAGAACCGTGATGAATCTTTACATTCGCAACTTGGCAGTCGCTGATCTGGGTCTTCTAATGGCATGCTTCCCCTTGGCAATAGTTCGACAAGAGCTTGTTAAATGGCCTCTCGGAGAGTTCTTCTGCAAATACATCTACCCCGGCTCGGATGTTTTCTACGGAGCTTCTATCTGGTCAATTACTGTGATTGCAATTGAACGGTACCGAAATATAGTCGCTCGGGAAAGAATCAGGCACGAAAGCTCGACCAAAACGGTCTATTTAGTGATTACAGTAATATGGGTTGCATCTTTTGTGACCCAGTGCGTCCCACTCTATCTATACATGGAGTATGACGATGTCTTAAAGAGATGTCAAATCATGTTCCCAACTAAAACGAAAAACACGATTGCTCAAGTTTACTCGCTGATGTTTCTGGCCTTCCTCTACGTGGTTCCACTCGCCCTAATAAGCTGGACTTACATCCAGATTTCGCGACGAATCCACCAGAGCAGCAAGTTCAACAAACACATACACAACAACGAGTTTGATCCGACAGCCACTCTTGGAGAATCGCAGCGAAAGAAACAAAGAGAAAACCGCAAGAGCTTATTGAAAAAACTCGCAAAGGGAAAGGAAGACAGCACAAAAGCAGCTGGAAAACGGAAAGACAGTCTGAGATTAGAAGAAAGGAAACGTTTAAAGCAGAATCAAAAAGCCAGGCGCATTCTTACTCCTCTCGTTGTCATCTTTGCTTTAAGTATGCTTCCTTACCACGCAGGCAGAATCATGGTGATGTACTGGCGTCAGTTCGTGCTAGAAAAATATTTCTGGTTATATTTTAGTGTTTGTGGGTTTCTTATTGTTGTAAACTCCTGCATGAACCCACTAATATATGCTATGGTCAGCAGAGAGTTTCGCAAAGCTTTCAAACGTCTGGTCGTTATTCGACAAGGTTCCAGATATAGCCGCGAAACACAGCGAGCAAGCGCTCTCAGCAATAACACGCGCGAGGATAAAGAAATGGAAGTCCCCACACATAAAAGAGGGTTTTTTAAACTCAACAACAGTCTGAGACTTTCAACAAAGATAACTGATCTGTAGACAAACGCAAGTAGAAGGTGGTCAGTTGTGTAAATACTCGTATAAAATATGAAAATTTTCAGTGGGATTTAGTTGTAAAAGTTAAGTAGACAGCGGTGTATTCAATTTGTAGCCAGCAGAAGAAACAGTATAAAAAAAGGTCTTTCAAGTTATATAAAATGGTCAAATGTTAAATGCAAAACGGTAAATAATGTCAAGATTACTCTAGAAGAATCAAACTAAGTTAAATATTGTATAAACTGAAGACAAATCCGCATTTCACTCAGTAGTATACTGTATAGATACGTTTGAACCATTTTAGTTTTAAATAGTAATGCCGATATAACCGACTGAAAGGTCAAGCGTGCCGGGGTGTATATCAACTATGTAAAAAGCATATTCGTTATCTGAAAAACAGTAGAACACAATTTGGACGGCAAACATATTGTTGTGAAATAATGTACTATATTTCCATGATTTCTACATGGGCATAAATAAAATTTACGTTGGAAGTTGTCTCCACTTTTGCACGCATGCATGTGGTGTAGAAGTGCTACTTCTAAGTCTGATACATTTGTTTTCGGTTGCAAAAGCGGTACCTCAAGGGAGTAGTTTATCGTTACAACGAAACAGCGACAGTTTATGCGGATTTGTCTGGGAGTAAAACTAACAACGCCACCTGCCTCATCAATTTAGAAAGTCTAACTGGCACTTAGTTAAAATAGGACTTCGGGGCAAGAAAAAATATTGTTCATTCTGTCGTTATTGTTCATGGAGGAAAAAACTCTAATAAAAATTAACATATTGAAGAGATTTTTTTCTGCTATGGAGCTAGGGTGAAGCGTGCCATTAATAACACCACGTTAAGGAATCATTACAGTGCTACTCAGCCATTTTGTACCCTCCAAAAGTGATTTGGCTTAATGAATAAATTATGTTCCCACTTACCGGCAACTAAGGCGCTTTTTCACCTAATTGGGCTAACGAGATGAAACAAATTTATATCAAAATGCGTTTCCTGTAGCACGATTTATATTTTCAATCTTATTTCCTATCCAGGGTTATTTATTTAGACAGACGTTGCTAATGACAGAGAGTGCTTGGCCACCGAAAATACACCGCAATTAAAAGCTTTATAATGGCAAACAAATCGTTTAATTCATGTATGAATACTGTCCGACGCCACACGGCAGATATAAACGGCGAACAACTTGAAATTAAACGAATGACAAAAGAGTGTCGTAAACGAGAGAAAGCGGTAGCATCCAGGCCAAAAGATACAGAGACAAAAGGAATATAAAAATAGACGCGGACAAAGAAAATAAATTAGTTACTTTATATGCCATAAATTAAAGTGTCACAATAGTGCAGTAATTTCGTTTCATTCAGAAAACTTCGTCAATTTGATGTATCCCTTTTCTTGGTATTAAGGAAAGACGACAGGTGGGCTTGGAAAAACAAAGAGGTTGCTTTTAGAAGCAATTTGCTGTCCAACACGATTATACATTCAAAACTGTATAGTCGGACTAGGGGCAATGACCCTTTTTGAGTAGCAATTGCCTCAGAAATACTCATGAGATTGCACATCTTGATAAAACCTTTCGGTGAAATAAGCCGGCCTTACATTAGCGTTCTGATTAGCTTGCTAATCTGCTAATATTAAAGTCATCAGTCCAACTTTTGCATTTCCGAGTGCGATATCTTGCAATTGTGCCCATTTCAGCGTATCAGCTCAGCTCGGTTTTAATGGAACAAGCTAAGCTTTAAAAGCTTTGATTGCACATGGATTCCAAAGTCTATAAATCCGTTTCAAACAAAGAAGCAGTTCTTATCACGATATTTCTGTGATTAGCTTGTGAACTTGTATATGGGGACATTAGAAGGCACTGCTAAAAATCTGAAAATATACTTAAATCGAAGAATAACAGAAGATGAGCAGAAAATGTACACGATCTAACTACGAACTGGATCTAGGTTTACGTAAAATCGTTATGAAAAGCCACTGAGTGGATAACAAATAAATAAATAAATGTATGTATGTATGTATGTATGTATGTATGTATGTATGTATGTATGTATGTATGTATGTATGTATGTATATATGTGTGTATGTATGTATATGTGTGTATGTATGTATGCATGTATGCATATATGTATGTATTTATAAAATCTAAAGAATCTAAAATGTTGGTAAAATGGTTAACATTATTTGAAAAGTTTGATAAATTCAAAAAATTTACGCCGAAGCGATCATCGGACTGACCTCTTTGAGCAAAATACGGTGTTAATGAACCCGGGGCGTTTGTGATTAGCAGCGTAAAACTTGTTTTCATGCCGGCATTTGGATACCAGTTCCAATCTTTTGTTCAGTAGAGTGGACTTGTAGGCATTAAGGATACATATTTTCTCTGTGAGGCAAAGGTTGCACCTTTGTATGGGGCCGTTCGCTTAATAATTGACCACTTAATAGAACAGTTAACGCCGTTGTCTTTCAAGTCCAAAATGTATTTTGAAAGGAATGGTTTCCGTGCTTGAAAGGTAGTTTATAGTTGTCGAAACGTGTCTAAAGCTGTGTTCAGTCGTGTCGATGTAAAAATTTAATGTCTTTTCTCTGGACTGTAACTGCGGCTTTGTAGATGATGTTGCTTCATAGATACTGGCCGCACAGCGAAGACTCGCCTCGTTTTCTGCAGTTGAAAGACTTGTCAAGTTTGTTTAATGTGCTCTTCAAGATTTTGGTGTTGTGACCCCTGATGATGCTATACTTACAGACAAGAAATCATTTAAGAATTGAAATGATCGCACCTCACAATCAACATATATTCAGTTTTAAAATTACGTTCTACAATTATGCATTTTAAAAAGACAAGTTGGTAAGAAGCGTATCGTGTATTATCTTCAATGAAGATTCTTTTAAAATAAGGAATAGTTTGAAAAATTATTAGTGTAAACCTTTTTGCCGTCAGGTAATAAAGATAATTGCTTGTTTTGTACCCCACTAAAAATGGCTCACTTGTGTTGTACCCCCAAATCTTGGGTTACTTGTTTCATACCCCCCTAATACCCTCCACCCCTCCCCCATTATACATATACTTAATGACCGGTCCCTACCAATCTTATACTTTCTCTATTGGATGTTCTGTCCATTAAAAAGTGAACTTAGTTACATCGTGATTCAGGCCGCATAGGTCAGTTAGCGGAAAATTTGCTCATCTAAGCGCACTTACTGGCACAAAGGCCAAGTAAACAACTTTTGCATCAAATTTCATTCTGGCACGCAAAGTGATTTTTTCATATTCAATTTTGCACCCTGAGGTTAACACGAACATTCGAAGTAATCAGATGCACATTGAACTGAGCTGAAGGACGGCAAACACTGCCCCAGAGTCGACATCAGAGGAGAAATTCGCTGATTTTGCTTTAGTAAGATCAAGCAGTTTATATTCGTGGGAAGGCATGTTTCACGGAAAACTCTAGTCTTGTGATGCTGAACTGTAGTTCGCACGCCACCAGCTGAACGCAATCGCTCAGACCACCCCAATGTAGGCGGCATGCTTCATTGATGTCAAGTGTTGTCACAGCTCACAGTATTGCATGCAGGATGCTGGTAGAGGATTACATTTATTCGAGTTTTAAAAAAGGGAATAATTTGACACTAAATGCGTTTTATCTTTCATTTCTTGTTGCATTTGTTAAATCTTCCGCTTCAAAGTTGAACAAAGATTCTTAAACGAAGTTACAAAAAATTACAGCTAGCTCAAAGGCTCAAAGTCAAGTTTGTGGCTATCTATGGCTATATATATATAAACTCAATCTGTCCTTTGAGGACTCGTCAGTGCAGCTCAGAGTGGTTTGAAAACTGGGACATGTCAATTGCTCAACGAGCAATTAA
>JAOEHT020154196.1:0-11898 GCA_025448195.2 Parazoanthus atlanticus
CATCTGACAGGGTATGAAGAATTTGGATTTTTCAAAACTGCGCGACTTAGTTGATAATTACTGACAGTCGCTCTTAAATATCAATTGAAATTAATAGGGAAACTCAGTGTACTCGTATAGAGCTCACTTTTATCATAACATATGTGCACCGAAACTTTAGCAACGTTCGAAGCAACTAACTTGTTCTAAACTGTGTGCAGGGGATGGTTCACACAACAATTCAATAGCAGGTCCCTTATGTATTACCGAGGTCTTAAGTTTTGACCTCTTACCGTAACTTGTTAGGAGTCACGGTTGATGTCTTCGATATTGTAGGACGAGTCACTTTTAGCCATTTTGTTCAATCCAGTAAACTATCGACAATAGCGTGATTTCGGCAGCTCAGTTTTTTACTTATTACATTTATTGCAGCTTTTCGCAGACAGCCGGTGGCGAGTTGTCTCGTTTCTATTGAAACTACCGATAATTACATATCCCGCAACGAGTGCCGGAAAAACGTTAATGAACGCAATGTGTCCTTGAACGAGCCAGCCAGTCAGGAAAATACAAATTCAAAACTTGACTCTTGTACCAAATAAATACAGTTGCGTTATGGTGTTAAGCTTCCAAAACGTACAAGTCCCAGTGTTTGATGTGTTCTGGTGAGGCGATATACAAATTTATTGTGCGTGTGGTTTCCAGAGAGATTAGAAACCACTTTAAAAATGGTGAAATTATGCTAAAACGGCCTTAACACACGCAACCTTTATCTATTTTAAAAATTTTATCTAGCTGTGAGAAGACTGGTTTTTCCGCGTTCAGTTTGAAAACGGTATTTGAGAAGTTTTTCGCCTCAAGATGTTTCGCAAAATATTAATGGGTTTGCTGCGGTTTTTTCAACAGAACCAAAACTGACATTTTGAATTTCATGGTTGCAACAATATTTCAGTTCTTCAATTTGGCTCCCATTTGTTTTCCATTTTGCTGTGCCACTGAACTTTACGAAAGGTTTTCTCATAAATCATGATGGATTAATGCTAGTTTTTGTTACCTGGTGTTACAACAAACTTTTCAGCTTATCAAACCCTGTACTCCCATCAGAAATTTTGTTTCAATAGCAACTTGAAAGGGCCTGAAATACACCCCATATTTAGCATTCAACTGCATTTTACACAAAACGTAGTCGGTGAACCTCCTTCTTTATTGCATCAAAATTGTTTGCATATCAAGCAACATTTTTAAAGGAAATGTTAAAAATATGCCAACAGGTCTTCGCGCCAACTTAACATGTCAAAATATTTAGGTGGCGCCAAAACCTCTTGACAGATTTTTCTTTCTTTAGTGTGGACTTTCTCATCAGCCGGCCCGCATCTCAAAATAGCTGCAGCATTAACCTTTATTTTCTAATGTAAAAAAGTATATTTTTCTGAGCTGTTGCGATGACAGCCGCACCAAATTCTTGCCAACTTCAGATATCATATGCTGATCATTGGCATTTTCTGCCACTGGCGTGCCAAAGACGCTAAAGAACTGGTTTGGATGCTTAGTAACAGATGTTTTTATTCGTTTTAAGATGTAGTCAGCTCCTTTTAAGTTTTGATCGTGTTTCAAAATGACAAACTGGGAGTTTTTTGTTTCGTCTTTGATCAAGGTTTGCTTGCGGGCCGACAAATTCCATTCCCAATATTTTACAATACAACCAAACTTATAACAAAATAGTTGAACAAAGTCTCTGTGCGGGTGAAAACAAACCAGAGTCGATTCTGGAGAGACTTTAACAGAATCACAGTTAAAGTCCTTAAAGGAAGATACGAAGATGTAAAATGATAAAACAGAGTAAACACTTTATGCATATGGGGCTACTGTGTATATGTAGCTCTTGTTCCGCAGACAATATCAAGAAAGTGTTTGAGATTACAAAAACGAGCCCCTAGGGTAATATTGTGTGCAGATACAAGAGCAAACAGTGTCCAACTTTTTAACAAATTGGGATGGATCCCCTTTTTCAAGAAGCAAGAATAACTAAATGTTATATAATATATAATGTTAGGTTGCAATTGGGACGAAAGGTCTGTTCCTTTCTCCTGTCACATCCCATTTACTTTTGATTTATCTGTAAACTTTGTTACTTAATTCTCAGTGTCATTGTTGTGGCGAATGCCTTAAGTTAAATTAAACTAAAAACGATTCGACGGGAACTGCCCCCAATACAATGATGATTTACTTAAACGAAACTGTGATGTCCATTCACGGCAAGCATACTCGGTCTGTCCCCATTTCAGACGCGAAACGGAATGAGGGCGAACTTTTCGATATCCTTAATAAGACTCTGGAACTCTTTGGACACACAGCTAAAAAAGACGGACTCAGCTAATAGTTTTGGAACTGGTCTTTTATAATAAACATTTCGTAGAGATAAACACTTTGCCATAGTCTTAGCTCGTTTTTTCTTTTGTAGTATTTTTGTATTGATATAGATAGATAGATAGATAGATAGACAGACAGACAGACAGACAGACAGACAGACAGACGGACGGCTTGCTGGCTGGCTGGCTGGATGGATGGATGGATTGATGGATGGATGGATGGATGGATAGATGGATAGATAATATAGGTTCTAATCTGAGCTGTCTGTTTAACAGGCACGGGCGAAGGACCAAAGATTCTGAGCCCGCATTAATAACTACTACGCCAACCACACATACACATGCGCTGTTGTGGTCGAGCTGGGAAATATTTTGCGGATGAGACAGGGAGTTTTTCTTGCAGCGTTTTCGCTAAAAAATGGTAAGTTTCAATCTATATTCATTGCAAATTTTATATCTTGTTCGCTTGTGGAAGTATTAACCAAGGTGATAGGCGTTTTAGCATTGAATCTCATGGTAGACAGTGTGCTTCTGTGAATTTTGCCGGGAGTCATTGGATTGCGATCAAACAGCAATCCCAGTTTGCCGTTAGGAGTTACAGACCATCGACAGAACCTTTTACGAGGTGACCAGACATGCAAGGGATGTCACTGCAAAATCTGATAGTACTACGCAGAATGCGTCTTGCTGCCTCGCTGTGTGGCCCCCAATCTTGTTCAGATGAAGGATTTGGTGCTATACAGAGGCAAAAATAGAATGACTTTATTTCAATTTGATAAAATGTATATCAGCACAGCTGATGGGGTCGTGGATTTAAACTAATATTTACAATTACAAGTGACTATAAAGACGTTAAAATATATATACAAATTCTTAAAATCTATGTACCGCTTTATCTGTGCGCAAATCTGATCTACGGGGTTCAGGTCGAATTTTTGTACCATTCGTAACTTCTGTCCTTGTGTTTGATAACTGCAACAGTGGAATCGAAGTTTATTCTGCTAAAGTCAAATTTAGTTAGTAGGTGCTTGAATTCATTTATGTTATTGGCCGTCGATTCCTGGCTAGATAGACTGTTCCACGCTATTGTTCCTTTGTATCGTATGTAATTTCTGGTAGTTTTCGTTTCTGATCTTGGAAGGATAATATCTCCATTTCTTCTCCTTTCGAATTCGCGGCTTTAACTTCTGTACAAATTGATCCTTCAATTCTGCAATGGTTTAACCTTTTATGCATTTGGAGACGAACTCCGTCAATCGTTCCTTGTACATTTTCCAAATTGTCCCATCATGTACGTGTTGAGAGGTCTTCAGCATGAATTAGTGTCCCATAGCAATCCATGTACAACATCACCGGCCCTCGCTTGTAATTTTTCCAGGTTGTTGAAGTGTATCTTATTGCACGATCCCCCAATCAATAGACCATATACGTAGCCGAAGGCAATGATATAACAATCCGCCTATTTAGTATGTGTTATGTGAACACGGCAGAAATTAATCACCGACTTAGTGTTTTTTACAAGGAAAAATGTTTCAAAACATTGGGATTTTTTATTTTAAAATAATTTTTAGTTAAGTTTCATACATACTTGTACTAGAACATTGTAGTTGCTATAAAAACACTGCTCTTTTTTTTGCGTTGAATCAAATAGCGAGTGATTTTAGAATACTTTAACGGAGAAAAGCATGTTGTTTATTGTTTGATTGTTTTTTTGTGTGGTTTAATAAGGCTTATCAAAACGTCTTGATTCTTGGAAAGAAAACCTTGTTTTTTCAGCTACAACATGGAGCACACACTGTCATAAGCAGAAAAAATGTCGAAAGTCATATGTTTATGCAGTTATTGCCAATTAAGAAAATTTTTACAGTTTTAAAATCGTTTCCAAAACAAAGGACTTTTGAAGCAAGATTCCTCTGGCTTGATACGATGGCGTCAAAAAAACCAACAATGCTGCTATTTGAAAGCGATGGCTGAAAGTTTTCTTTTATCAGTTTGACCGCCCCTTTTACTCCTGAAATGCTAAATGACGCGGAGTTGCTGCTGATTTCTCATTGCTTATCTACATACACTTCCTATTAATAAGTTGGGATCATTTGTATTTTATGTTAGAGTTTGGAGTGGATGATCAATCCCCTTATTCTCAAAATTAATCAACTTATTTTATACTGATAGGGTAAGGAGAAGATAGATGTTGATAAACTTGCTATGAGTGAAGTGTTAAAACTAAGAACAAATTAAAATACTGCAGAACCATTTGGCCCTGCAGAATCATTTGGAATTATTACTTGGTGGCGAGCCAAGTTAAGTGCTAAAATTTATATATTTGTCAATCTCTCGGTCATCGATATTCGTCTAGCTCAGTAACCCAGTCAATTTTGTCATCGTCCGCGTTAAACTATACAGTAAAAACCCACGAGTAAGAACCTAATTTTCCAGGGTTAGCCTAAACAGGTTCTTACATAAATGGTGGTTAACATAAATTTAGGCTATCTAGGTTCCTAATAGGTTCTTAATTTCTTGCAAAAAATTAAGTCGTTGCTAAGAAGATTTTAGTGATCAGCACCCTTAAATTTGAATTCACTGCATACTGGATGGTTTCTTTTCAAATGTTCATCATTCATTGATGACAGCCATGGAAATGTGATTTATATTTAAATTAATAATTATATGCATGTCATAATTTTTAACATTAGAATTGACATGTAGCAACTACTCATCCAGAGTGATCATACATTTATTATACCATTTCTCTTTAAGTAAATATTTTTAAATGCTTTTTGAAAATAAGAACCTTTCTCCAAATTTTAGGCTAAAGAGGTTCTTATATAGAGGGGGTCTAAATTGCAAATTTTAGCCTAACAGGTTCTTAAATCTTAGGTTCTTACTCGTGGGTTTTTACTGTATTCGTTCAAAACTTGGTAGGTATACTAATTAGCCCATGATCTACATATTTGTGCACTAATTAGTTATAAATTGGGGTTGTCGCCATAATTACGTCAGCAAGAAGTTTTTTTAGCCTGTTTTTGCATATTATCTGTTTCTTTTAGATTTTTACTAAAATAAAAAAATCCCCAGTGAAAGTTTGTCTAAAGGTTCAATGTCTTTAAAACTTTTGGTATCATGACGTCACAGTACGTCAAGTACTCTTCAGCAGTGTAGTATATTACATTTTGAGTAAATTATTTTGAGGCTAACTTGTGTTTTATATCTGTTAGTGACGTTTTTTGACAATTGCCATTTAGGTGATGCTAAAAAAAACCGAAAATACCATTACTTATATTTGGTAGTATATTTACTTATATGGCCGCCATTTTGAAAAGTCCAGAGATGCATTACATTACCGATAAGTCACTAAAATGCTATTTTTCATTTTTATTGTTCTAAGCAGACAGAAGAGAAGTCTATTCAAGCAAGTATTTGCGCCTGAAAGTAATTAAAACGATTTGACTGCATAAAACTTTGAAAAAGCAAAACCGTTTCCATGGCAACAGCTAAAAACCCTTATTTTCTTTCTGTCGTTGTTGCTATAACCACAAAACTGGCAGTATTACTTGCATGGTACTATCAAATATAACTAATGGCAAAATCAAACATTGCTGTAGAAACCTGCTAAAACTGGCACAATTTGTAAAATGCATAAAAAATCCCCAAATACATTGCTGCCAGCACACAAATTAACAAATTTAACCATAAATAGAAGATAAGGAAGTCGATAATGATTATAGGGCCAATAAAACTTATATTTCAAAAAAAATAAAAAGCCTCCATTTTCAATTGATTGTCTAAAAGTAAAATATTGAAAAGTGACGTCTCAATTTATGATTGCCATGGCAACAGCTTAAATGGCATCGCTTTCAAATGCATGCGATCGTCTTCGCTATACAAGTTGAAGAACAGTCACCAAATCTGGTACCATTATCTTTATCCAATGAGGAGAAATCGAATAAAAACCAAGTGGCGGCGGGCGATTCGCCTCCCCCCGGTCTGGCTAGGGTTAAAAGTCTTAAGCTTGTTAGACACTTCAGACCCTTAAAACCTTATAGAACCTTAATACGCTAAAGACTATTAAAGACTCATAAGAACTTAAAAAAACCTTACGACCCCTGAGACCTTTAAGAGCCATAAGACGCTAATTAGAATGACCCTTAAGACCCTTTCAAAAGAGTCTTAACGCCTTTACAAACCATAAGATCCTTGTAAATGTACCACTAAAACACTTAAGACCCTTACGAGCATTATAAAAAAATCTTTTGAGAACATTAAGACCCTTAAGACCCCTTTAAATCTTTTTAAAAGGCCTTTAGACCGTCAGGAACCTTTATCCTTAAGACCCTTAAAAACCCTAAGACACTTATAAACTCTAAAACCGTTAAGAGTCTAACACCGTTAAAATCTTTAAAAGTTAAACACAATCTGCTTGTAAAAAAGCTAAAACAGAGGCCGTTGAATCCCTACATTGTGAACTGGTATATGAGCTTTTTGTCCGACATAAAGCAAAGGGTAATTGACAATAATAATGGGTATGAATGGCAGAACGTCGATCAGGGGAACACCCAGGGCAGCATATCTTAGTTTATTTCTTAATTATTTGGACGTTAGTGGTCAGGACAACATAAGCCTGGTTAAAAATATAGACGACACTGCTATCACAAGTTACCGTTTGCAATGATGAAACTGATGATTCACCAAAAGCCCTGGAGCTATTTCTGAACTGGACCAACGAGAACAAAATGAGCTGCAATACAAGTAAATGTACAATACTCTGTATACCTAAGAAAGGACTGAACAACCATTATCCTCCACTAAATGGTATAGAGCAGGTGAACAAGCTCACTGTGTTAGGGCTAACATTACAACTCAACTGTAAGTTTAGTGTGCATCTAAAAGGAAAGCTGAATGAGACCAATAAGTGTCTAAATATCATAAGATCACTAAGAAAAGAAGGTTACACACATTAAGAAATTGACAACTTATTCAAGACTATTGTTCTACCAAAAGTTGTATATGCTCTCCTTGTTTATGGAGCAAGTTTATCGACCTGAATGCAGTTCAGTGTTTCCTTACAAGGTGTCATAAGAGCCGTTACATCTCAGAAACATTAAACATTTATGACCTGCTAGAAACACGCGACCGACAATTATTCACCAAGGCCAACAATGTCGACAGCCCGTTATATGAATCAGTGCTGCCACGAGCCAAAGAATCGTCCGAGCGCCTGAGACGGATACACTAAAACACGCCAACAGTAAACACAGAACGTCTTAAGAACAGTTTTTGTAATCGATTAGTTTCCAAATATAGCCTAGTAGTATAAATTTAGAATTTTTTATTCGTATGTATTCTTTCTTATACACATATTGTAAACACTATTATTTAGTTATGTAGTTGTTTATTATAGTGTATTCTACTTTTTTAATATTCTATTGTAACGGTTGGCATGATTTTCAAGCGAATAAAGACAATATTATTATTATTATTATTAAGAACATTACAACCCTTATGACCTTTAAGTCCCATAAAACGTTTAGGACCATTAAAATTCTATAGACCCTTAAAAGACCCTTAGACCTCTCACGTTTTTGAGAACCGTAAGACCCTTACAAATCTTAAAACAGTTAAGACCCTTAAAACCCCTACAGCATTTAAGAACCGCACGATCCTTAAGAAATTAAGACCCTCAAGAATCTTAAGAATCTTAAGACGGTTAAGACATACAAGACACTACAGTTCCTTTAGACCCTTTTAAAAAAACCTTTTATGGGTCTTCAGTTAAAGGTTTAAAAAGAAACCTTTAAGACCTTAAGCTTAAGACCAAAAGGCCCTTTAAGCCCTTTAAAACCCAAAACCTAACTGATATCGTAACCGTAACCCTCTCAAATCCTTAAGCTCCTAAGACCTTGAAAGCCTATATAAAGAATCTTTATGTAAGACAGTTCATATCCTTAAAGGTAAATAGGCTGTCCTCGTAAGAATCGACCACTTGTTTAGGATCAAAATTTAGATTTCCTTAAAAAAAATTTATAAAATAAAACGTATTTGTTTTTTCTCTGCTCTTCAATAACTGGTAATTTTGCAACGAATGTTCGCGGCACTTACAATTCTTGAAAACGTATTTTAACGCACTGAACAACAACAACAAGTACTTTTATTTCACCTTTTAGTGCAATATTTACAAGTTTGAAGATAAATAGAATTTGAAATGAGACAGGTGCTGACCAGGTGGCCAGAACAATTATGTGGTTGAAATAAAGCTAGATCGGTACTTGAAAAAGCAAAAAAAGATTGTTATTATAGTGACTGGAAGTACAGAAAACAAAAAGAGCAGAAAGTAACACTAAAACAAACGTTCACTGAAAGAAACTGGAAGCAGTTGCAAGAAAGACAAATCTGAAGCACTGAAATTTGCCTAATTTCGAGAAATCGCTGAGAAGCGCGTATTTACACAATGGCTTTTCATCATAAAAAATGCATTATATTGCGTTACATATACAGTTGTAGTTAAGTTATTTCAAACTACAACAAGTCGTTGGAATAACAGCAACTCAAAGGAATCCAGTTAACACCATTTGACAAGGCAGGACAAGTGGGTCAGCAAAAATCAAAGTTACTCAAAATTTTGACTCTGTCTGAAAACTTTTTGCATGATAGATATGTAAAATGATGAAAAAATATTTGTTGGCACTCGTACATAGGTACGTACATACGCGTACGTGCTCGTACATAGGTACGTACATGCTCGTACGTACTCGTACATACCCGTACGTACTCGTACATAGGTACGTACATGCTCGTACGTACTCGTACATACCCGTACGTACTCGTACGTAGGTACGCACATACTCGCACATAGGTACGTACATGCTCGTTGTAATTTAATCGTAAATTCATGTAACGTAATGTTCCATTTCTTTGTACCTGAAAACTGTAATTTCCGTAAACTATTACTGCTGTAAACGGTAATTTATGTAATTTTATGGAGGACCTCGCGTTAGATTACCCTCTTAGGTGTAAGCGAGTCTTCGCAATATAAATAAAGTTATTCATCATTACTACAGCAACTTGGCATTAAGTTCGTGCATTCGACAACTACTGGAAGACTAGTTTTGGCATAAACTGTTTTTCCTGCGTTGGCGAGTAAGCTGATGATGGGATTTGATCAACATGGGTTGATAAGGTTTGTTTTTCGCCGCAAGGTTTGGTTTGAAGCTGACGTTTCAAGCCCTTAGCCCAGTCTGCTCCGACCAAGGGCTAACGCTCGAAACGTCAGCTTTAGACCAAACCTTGCGGCGAAAACATACCATATCAACCCTTATTGATCAAAACCCATCATTCAACAGCTAGCTGATTTGTAAACAAAAAAGTCAAGTCCAGCGTAGTTTCCAGTTTTTGTACCTCCATTAATAAATTAGGTAGTTGAAACTACCTTTTATCATTGTGAAGGGATTGGATTCAAATTTACCTCGGAACCACCACACAATGTGAAAAATCTCACCCAAATTGTGTTTGTTGAACATCGATCGTGCGTTGGGTAATCGATTTTTGAATACCTGATGCTATCAGTACTCCCCGTCATGTAGCCTCGCCCCTAACGATTAACACCACACTTACGATATATATGTGTATGGAATTACAACTATGGTTAAAATGATATTCTATTAGCTGTATGACTAAAACTATTCTGTAAGGTACAGTCATTGATCCTTTCCTGCAACGACCGTGTCCAGCAAAAAATGTGCAGTTGCTTTGAAATTATGCATCGCACAGGAGATTTACAACCTCGTTATAAATTATAAACACCAGGCAGTTCTTTTCTTCCACTAAATATCCTGTTGATACGTTTTTCATGGAAGTAGTGTTATATGAAAATTAATTTCGTCGTCTTGTAGGGACAAATCTCGATCGATGCTACCTTCACGAACCATTTTAAACTTTGCACTGACTTTGTCTAAACCAGCCAACGGCAAATCCAAAGATCCACATTCTTCTTCTTTGTCATCCTTGTGAAAATAATACCATCTAACCTTCGTTTTACAAAGAATTGTCCCTTTTTGTGTAGCAACTGATCGATCCATTGCGGCAATAAATCAGGCCCGAACCGACGTCAGCCTGTTGTCATGCCGGTAAAACTTGCTGCACGTTTCAGACGTTTGCTGCGGTGAATACAAAACACATATTTTGGTACCTCAATAATATCGTCGATATAATTCAGAAATTAGGACTTATTGAATAGGTTTTTAACCAATGTTTGTCCCTTTCATCTTAGCTTTCTGCTGATGACCGCTCGCTTTGACTTTAGTAATCGAATCGCTGGAAAATTGCTAACTTCGAAAAACATGGTTTTGAAGAAGCAACAAAATGGTTTGATTATTAACTAAAAGCAATTAATTTCTGCGAATTAGGAATTTAGTTGTTTACAATGCAATATTTCAATTCATAATTTCCAATATTTTGACGCTGGTGCTTGCTGAAGGTATGAAACTAAAGCCGTAAATTTTTTGCTGCAATCGATCGGTTTATCTGCATTCAATCGGTTTTGATCAAAATTTAAGATCCGCTGAACTCAAAAAGTACAAATGCCTGAAGGTCGAAATTTTTCTGCAAGATAGATATAATCACTGCCTATTATTTGATTTATAAAATCTACTGTAATTGCATTTTCCTCGCGAGAACAAAGAACTGATAAATGTTTTTTGCTGCATTGGATCATTGACTGTACTGATAATATTAAGAATGGAAATAAATGTAAATAGAAACCCATCCAATTATGCCAAGACATAAAAATAACGTTTGCAAGGACGCTTAATCCTTAAACCCCCGCCCCCCGACCTAAACTCTTTGAAGCAATCAAAATGAAACTTGCAGTACCTGTAGTCCAATATGAACACATCTTTTGACGTTAATTGGGTGACGTCATCACTTACAATTTATGCACAATTAATTATGCAAATTAAAGATTGAATCAGAAAACAAGGCTATTTTGACAAAATTTATTCTAATTTATTCTTTTTTATTTTATTTTTCATTACTTTCCTATCTGAGGCTGTAAATACATGTTTTCTACTAAATTCAAGAAAATGTGCTGCAGTTTTGCTAAAAATAAGAAACGGAACAAGAAAATAAAACAAAATTAATATAAAAATGAAATTATCAACTGAAATAATAAAATGTCTAAAAATTTAAATACAGACAAAATTTTTATAAACGACCTTAGAAACAACATCTTGGAGGGAGAAGGGTAGCATTTAGAACAGACAGATTTCCATGTATGTGTGTTGTCGGTGTCAGATATAGAAGCGATGGCTTTGAAATAGTGATCGCGGAGTTATGATTTGAATCTTTTTTCAGAGTTACTGATACGGACAGAAGATGGTAATAGATTCCAAAGTTCGGGATGCGGTTGAAGTAAGAGTTCTGGAATAGATTGGTTCTGCCGTGCATAGGGGGACAGCCATGTCTAGAGGAGAGCTCAAGCGGGTTGATGTCATTTGTTTCCTTGGTTTAACAATGTCATTCAAAGGAGAGTTACACAGGCCAGTGTGACATCTGAAGAAGA
>JAOEHT020154268.1:0-11898 GCA_025448195.2 Parazoanthus atlanticus
ATCTTCATTTTGCTTATCATGACCTTTAAAAATGAAAGTTATTTTTATAATGAAATACATGTTTTGTAAACATAATCAGTTTGGGATTTACAAACTTTATATATTTGTTTTAAAACTGTCGTTGTATAACCCCATTCTGCAAAACATGACCTCGCCGGTTTCAGCGGTGTTTGCGAAATCCAATTATCGACAGTGCCGCAAAATTATTAATACAGACAGAATACACTTTTTGTTTTATAAGAACTGAATAATCTTAATATTTCGCGGTTGCAGTTCTTTATAAGAGGAAATGTCAGGAAATAATAGACTAAAAGCTGCTCTTACAAAATAAATTATTCCCAGTGTGCCAGAGCTTAGCTCTCGCGCCTATTCCTTGATTGCGCCGAAGGCTCCAAGCACGTAAATGGATTATAACACAAATGAACACCATACGATTGTCAGTCAAAGAATATGGTAAAAGTATAAATTCAGCTCGTCAAAGTGGGACACAGCTGCATTCGAGTATTGAATTCGTTGCGCACTTCACATCGCAGGCCCGACAATGCCTGAAACCGAGGTATTGAGTAGCTTTGAGTAAAAAGCGTGTCGTTTTGCTCCTCTTATTGACTTGATTGTAGTTCCTGAATTCTATTCACTTCACGCGCGAACCAGCACGCACGCGATCAGAGTATGTCGTTCTAGTTTGAAAATAGTTTTCTGTGTTCCTTCTTGTAATTTAACGCTTCAGAGTTTCCCATCACTGGTCTTATACCGTATACTGTAATTGTAAACTTTCGAAACTAAATCTCCCCCAATTAAAGCAGTCCCATGGATTTATATCTGTTAGACTGAAGATTAATTGTTTCAAAAGCAAAATCACTTAAGAGAATATTTTAAGAAAGATAAGAAAATTAATAAGCCAATGGGCTTCAAGTTTTGTAAATAATAGATTCGCTACATTGCTTTTTTCAATTAGTGTTGTTTCAAAGAATATACATGTCAGTCAAACAAAGTTAAACAACTACAACAGTATTTTAAGAAAACATGAATGAGCTTTTTTTGCATTCCTCACCATCTCTTCCCGGCAGTGTCGCTTTTTAAAAGACCTTTAAAATGTTGAACCAGACTTGCTTGTTCGCATCAAACTATGTTCGAATGCATCGAACGGGCCACGTGTTGCTTTCTCTCGTTTATTTTTTATAAATGTTTGTTTATAATGAATTGTACAGCAGAAACCCAAACACACTGCAGGTATCTTTATGGATACACACAGTAGGTCCAACTTTACGTGTTTGCGCCATATTTCCATTGTAGCTGTGTCAAGAATTCATATTAATAATCTTTCTGCATTCGTGATCATTTTTGTGAGTTGGTTTAATATAGGGAGATTAGTGACAAATGGAAAAAAGAAAGAAACTGGAATTCAAGGTCATGCCAAGTGATTCACAAGAATTCGCGTGGAGATTGTATTCGCCTCTCCAGCTGGGCTTCAAACTTTTCGAAATTGTGGAATTAACATTGTTTTGATGTTCTTTGTGGATTTTAAGGTCGCAGAAGACAAAACTATTTTCAGCTTTTGGCTGCCAGGCTAAGACTGGAACTTTAGTTCCCACGAAATGCGCTTTACAAAACTTTAAATTAATTATGTTAAATTCATTAGCGATACTTTAGTAAGTGTGAAAGTTTAGTTACGGTTGATAGGTTTTCGGATTGTATAAATGAACGGGACGAACAGGGAAATTTGTTAACTGGTATGCAATAAACTGTTGGTAGTTTCTCCGTGGGTCAGTGCCATTCATTTCGCTTTTTCACAGTTTGTTCATGTTTATAAGATGGCGTGTGAGCACATAAAGGCAATGTTAATTTGTTACTAAGTAAACTATTATAATTAGGGCTGTCAATTAGCTCGTAAGCAGAATGCAAATGACGTTTTGCTCATATCTTTGTGCACAAGATCGAAGATTAGATTACATCTTAAATTTGCAAAGCTAGAAAGTTTTGCTATTGTTTCCTTGTGTGAATGAAAATCGGTTTATACTGACGATTGCTACCTTTCGCATATCCTAGATAGAGAAACTCTGGGATTGAGTTTTCACTGTGTCTGCGGCCAAAAATGACTGTTTATGTGGTTAAACTTGACCCGATTTATGAGCGGTTTGTGAATGTATTATACAAGGAGAATGTGTATGATCTAGAACCACAGTCGGACAACGGAAAATATTTAGTTTCAAATGAGGAGACAACCGCCACTTTTGACCCAGAATCGTGTGGGTTTGGAAAAGAACTTGAACCAGTGGGACTACTTGGATGTGAGACAGACTCGCGGCCCGTGGAAGGATTTAACTTCGCTCCGGTTGAGCTTTCTAAATCCGTTTCCAAACAAACGGAACTTGCAGACAGACTTCTGGCAAAACACCAACATGCCGTCTCAAGTTCTGACCTTGGTTCAACTTCAAGTTACAGTTCTGTGTTTTGTTCGAATGGTTACACGCCGTTATCACCTGGTTTGGACGGAAAAGCACAGCCGATTTACATCTGCGATTCAGCAAGGGAAGGCAAGAAAGTACGGAAATTCCATCGAAGTGACAGAGATTCTGGGATCTCTGTCGAATCTTTACCGACCTCTACTCTGACTGGGACTTTAGAAAGTGTTTGGAATTGGCCTTCCACGGCGACTCTCGACGAGACTGGATTGGTCAATAAATCCGAGAGACGAAATGAAAGTGTATTTTCGGACGAGGTATTTTCGGAACCGGAAAGCGCGAGCTGGTCTGCGGTAAATCTGGGCTCAGTGCAGTTTGTATCGGGCGAAAAACCCGAAATATTTGCCTCGGAGGATGTTACTGAAGATAAGTTATTTTTAGAGGGTCAGTCACCACGGGACAAAGATATTGATGCATGCTTTGATTCTTGTGGAGACTCCAGCGAGGGTTTTGACTCAAGTCGAGAGAGTCGCGAGAGTTTACAACACTCCGAGTCAGTTGATAGCAGCGACAACGCTGTGGATGAGCTGATCGCGGTATTTGAAGCCTTAAAATGCTCATCGCTTGAAGATCAAGAAGGATCAAAAATCACTTGCGACAGTTACGTGTGCATTGATACAGTGCAAGATGGAAGCAATGCATTTGACGACCTTGATGGTATTTTATCCGTTCTCCAAGAGCTCGAGGAAAAAGCAAAAGCTGGAAATAGAGAAACTGAAGGATCTGAGGAAATATCGGCTGATTTTTGCGAGCATGGGGTGGAAGCTTTGCCTCAACGTATGGAATGCCGTGACTTCGAGCGTGTGATTGATCAGGAAGTTGACAGCAAAGTTATAGATCAACTTTTGTCTGTTCTTTACGAGCTGCGGGAAAAGTCACGGGTCACAGGACACGAATCCGACTTGCGAGATCATAATTTTGCCGATCACAAGCAGGGATGTCTTGAGGACAAACACTCGCGCGGAGAAAGTGAAAATATTGACAAGATCTTAACAGTTCTGCATAATCTGCAACGTAGATATAATATAGAAGAAAAAAATAACAATTTACAATTACAAGGTCCTGGATCGGAATTATTGCTAGATTGCGGGTCCAATAATGGTACCCACGATCCGGCCTTTTCTGAAACAGGGGGCAGTGAAAGTCAGGAGAGTGTAGATGTTAGTAGTGTTTTGTTAGTCTTGAAAGAGCTAGAGAAAAAAGCCATAGCTGACATGTTGCACCCTGAGCTAGAACGTACACAGTCACAGACATCTGACCTGGATAGCTCGCTGGGCCAGGAGGTGAGTGGGCAGACAGACAGTCACCAGCCAAAATTCAACGGGGACGACGACATTAGAAAGATTTTATCAGTTTTCCACGAGTTAGAAAATATTTGTGCGACCAGAAGGGAATCTAGAGATCACAATTACGATAGTCTTAAAACATCAAGCGGCCTTATTGAGGGTTATGATAATGGATCAGAGTGTGACACCGGTCTGGAGAAAACTGATGGAAGTAGCACAGACAGTAATAAAAGCGAAGAAAATTTTTTAGTGGAATGCAAATTTGCTAAGCAAAACGATGATGATGTTGAATTATCTAATTATGGTTGTCACAAAAATCAACAACAGGGAGACATTAGGCGTGACGAGCAAACTTGTGACGTCAGTGTGTTTTATCACCCGTCTTTGGATGGCAAACTCCACGAAGAAATATCGAGACCGCAAAACATTTTAATTACAGCTGAACGCAAAATACGACCAGTTGTGGATTTGAGTGAAGATGACTACAATATTACTGCTGACCATTTAGTGGCTGGCATGATATTGGAGAATATCCACCGTGAAACAGAGCAATACGAGAAAGCAGGCGATGAATCACCAGCAGCTGCCTCAAAGAAAAAGCGCGAATCAAATACACTTTCTATCACCCAGGGCAACCTGTTTCCTGAACCAACAGCGCTCACAACTGTTTGCTCAAGTACACCTGCAGACACAAACGTGGCAGAAACGCCAGAATATCAAGACTTCGAAGACAGTAGAACGTCTATTGCGGCTGCCAAAGTCGATGAACAAAATGAATGGAAAAACGAAATGTCCGTGGGGTCAGGCGCGGGTTACCATGGTGACGTGTGTGAGGTCATTGGTTCAAGAGTTGAAGCTGTTGTCATTTCCTCGGAATCTATTGTGAAAATGGCCTTGGATATGGAGAGAGTTGCGAAGAACGAAGAAGGAAATCTAACATTCCAGTTACCAGGGCCTGAAATTGAACACAGAACAGTTGCATTACAGGATGCGAATCACCAACTGCAGTTGTCTGCTATAAGAACAGATAAGAATTATCCAGACAGTGAGGGAAGTCAGCACTTAAATTCGAGCCAACTACTGGATAATGATGATAACTATGGAGTCAAACCTGCATCTGGCAAGCCATCGTCCAACATGATGAAAACCATCGTCCATCGTGACAGTTATGAACTTGAACGGAAATTGTCGCAACCAATTGAATCTAAAAATAATCCAATTACTATTGAAGCGAAGTTAGAACGACCACACTTGTACACTGAATCAGAAACACCTATGGAGATTATTACAATCGAAGAAAGAACTGGAGATGAAACAGAGTATATGAACAGTGCGCCACAAGCAAAGTATGACGAAAACGAGTTAACGGCCGTTGCGTTTGTCACAAAGTCCGCTGCAAATATAGTGAACAAAGTTGAGGCTGAAACTAAACCAACTGATCAGGCAGAGTTAACTTCCGCTAAATTTCAAAACAAGACCTATTTCGCAGAGTTGAACACGGTTACTTCTGATGCTAAGACTGATGACCAAGAGTTACCAGATGCTAAAGCTGGCGAGTTTATTACCGACAAAAACGAAACTGAGACTGATGAGCTGTTCAGTGTGACACCAGATGCTAAGACTTATAAACCCGAGTTAAACACTGTTGCACCAGTTGCTAATACTGATGAACGAGAGTTTATTATCGACACAGTGGAAGCTAAGAATGTCGAACCCGAGCTGTTTGTTATTACACCAGATGCTAAGACTAATGAACCCGAGTTGAGCACTGTTGCACCAGAAGCTAAGACTGATGAACAAGAGTATATTGTCGACACAGAGAAAACAGAGACTGATGAATCCGAGTTGAACGTTGTTGAACTTGATGCTAAGACTGATGAACCCGAGTTGAACATTGTCGCATCAGATACTAAGACTGGTGAACAAGAAGTCGTTTTTGACACAGAGGAAACTAAGATCGATGAACCCGAGATGATTATCGTTGCACCGGATAATAAGACTGATGAACAAGAGTTTATAGTCGACACCGAAGAAACTGAGACTGCTGAACCCGAGATGAACATTGTTGGACTTGATGCAAAGATTGATGAACAAGAGTTCAATGTCAACACAGATGAAACTAAGACTGATGAAACCGAGTTGAACATTGTTGCACTTAATGCTAATACTGATGAACAACAGCTTACTGTCGACGCAGTGGAAGCTAAGACTGATGAACCAGAACTGTTGATTGTTACACCAGATGCCAAGACTTATGAAACCGAATTAAACACTGTTGCACCAGTTGCTAAGACTGATGAACGAGAGTTTAATGTGGACGCTGATGAACCCGATCTGTTTATTGTCACACCAGATGCTAAGACTGATGAACAAGAGTTTAATGTCGACGCTGATGAACCCGATCTGTTTGTTGTCACACCAGATGCTAAGACTGATGAACAAGAGTTTGCTTTCTACACAGAAGAAACTAAGACCGATGAACCCGAGTTGATTATTGTTGAACCAGATACTAAGTCCAACGAACTTGAGTTTATTGTCGACACCGAAGAAACTGAGACTGCTGAACCCGCGTTGAACATTGTTGGACTTGGTGCTAAGACTGATGAACCAGAGTTTACTGTCGACACAGACGAACCTGAGACTGATGAATGCCAGTTGAACATTCTCACACCAGTTACTAAGACTGATAAACAAGAGTTTATCGTCGAGACAGAAGTTACTAAGACTGATGAATTTGAATTGAACATTGCTGCACCAGTTGCAAAGACTGATGGACGAGACTTTACTGTCGACATAGAAGAACTTAATACTGAGGATCAAGAGTTGAACATTGTTACACCAGTTGCTAAGACAGATGAACAAGAGTTTATTGTCGACACAGTGGACACTAAGACTTATGGATCCGAGTTTAACATTGTTGCGGCAGATGTTAAGACTGATAGACAAGATTTCATTGTCAATACAGGCGAAACTAAGACTGATGAAGCCGAGTTGAATATTGTTGCACGAGATGCTAAGACTGACAAACAAGAAATTACTATCGACCCTGTTCGTAATATTCAGTTCCAGGATGAAAATAATCACCCACTAGTTTTGCCGGTCAACAAGGCGTTTTGTGAGCAAGATTCACCGAAGTATGAAAGCTGTGCGCCCGTATTTATTACACCAGCAGAACTGGAAGAAGCAACGGGTAATCTTCAGCTTGATACTGATTATGAAAGCAGTACAAGTGAAAAATGCTTTGAAAAGGCAGAACTATACCCAACAGTTGCTAAATTTGAACAAGCGTTTACTTTCGACACTGAAAACCCTAAGACGGATAAACCCGAGTTGAACGTCATTGCACCGGCTGCTAAGACAAACGATCGAGAGTTTATTGGCGAGGCAGAAGAGACTAAGACTGTTGAGCTCAAGTTGAACATTGTAACACCAGTTGCTAGGACTAACGAACACGACTACGCTGTTGACACAGAAGGGAATAAGATTGATGAACCCGAGTTGAACATTGTTGCAGCAGATGTTAAGACTGATAGACAATATTTCATTGTCAACACAGGCAAACCCAAGACTGATGAGCCCGAGTTGAACATTGTTACACCAGTTGCTGAGACTGATGTACAGGGGTTTTCTGTCGTCACAGACGAAACTAAGACCAATGAACCCAAGTTGAACGTTGTCGTAGCAGATGCTGAGATTGATGAACAAGAATTTGGTGTTGAGACTGAAGAAACTAAGACTGATGAATCCGGGTTGAACATTGCCGCACCAGTTGCAAAGACTGATGAACGAAACTTTACTGTCGGCATAGAAGAACTTAAGACTGATGTCCAAGAGTTGAGCATTGTTACACCAGTTGCCAAGACAGATGAACAAAAGCTTATTCTCGGCACAGAAGATCCTAAAACTGATGAACCCGAGTTGAACATTGTTGCAGCAGATATGAAGACTACTAGACAAAAGTTCGTTGTCAATACAGGCGAAATAAGGACTGTTGAACCCAAGCTAATTATTGTTACACGAGATGCTATGACTAATAAACAAGAATTTACTGTCGACACTGTTTGTAATGTTCAGTTCCAGGATGAGAACAACCACCCACTAGTTTTGCCTGTCAACAAGGAGTTTTGTGAGCAAGATTCACCAAAATTTGAAAGCTGTGCGCCCGTATTTATTACACCAGCAGAAGTGGAAGATGCAAATGGAAATCTTCAGCTTGACACTGATTATGGAAGCAGTACAAGTGGAAAATGTTTTGATGAGGCAGAACTTTACGCAACAGTTGCTAAATATGAACAAACGTTTATTGTCAACACTGAAAACCGTAAGACTGATGAACTTGAGTTGAACATCATTGCACCAGTTGCCAAGACAGACGATCGAGAGTTTATTAGCGAGACAGAAGAGGCTAAGCCTAAGGAACACGAGTATGTTGTCGACACAGAAGGGAATAAGATTGATGAACCCGAGTGCAACATCGTTGCACTAGTTGCTAAACCTGATGAACAGGAGCATATTGTCATCATAGAAGAAACTAAGACTGAAGAGCTCGAATTGAACCTTATCACACCAGGTGCTAAGACTAATGAACAAGTGTACGTTGTTGACACAGAAGGGACTAAGACTGATGAATCAGAGTTAAACATTGTTTCAACAAATGTTAAGACTGACGAACAAGAGTATGTTGTCAAAACAGGCGAAACTAAGATTGATGAACCCGAGTTTAGCATTGTTACACCAGTTGCTAAGACTAGTGCTCAGACGTTTTTTGTCGACACAGAAGAAACTAAGACTGACGAACCCAAGTTCAACATTGTTAAGCCTGATGAACAGGAGTATATTGTCAACATAGAAGAAATTAAGACTGATGAGCTCGAATTGAACATCACACCAGTTGCTAAGAATAATGAACAAGAGTACGTTTTCGACACAGAAGAAACTAAGACTGATGAATCAGAGTTAAACATTGTTTCAACAAATGCTAAGACTGACGAACAAGAGTATGTTGTCGACACAGAAGAAATTAAGACTGATGAACCCGAGTGGAACATTGTTACACGAGATGCTACGACTGAGGAACGAGAGTTCATTGCCAACACAGACGCAACTAAGACCGATGAACCCGAGGTGAACATTGTTACACGAGATGCAAAGATTGATAAACAGGAATATACTGTCGACACTGTTTGTAATGTTCAGTTCCAGGATGAGAACAACCACCCACTAGTTTTACCTGTCGACAAGGAATTTTGTGAGAAAGAGTCACCTACGTTTGAAAACTGTGCGCCCGTGTATATTACATCGGCAGAACTGGAAGAAGCAACGGGAAATCTTCAGCTTGACACTGATTATGAAAGCAGTACAAGTGGAAAATGCTTTGATGAGGCAGAACTTTACACAACGGTTGCCAGATATGAACAAACGTTTATTGTCGGCACAGACGAACCTCAGATTGATGAACCCGAATTGAACATTGTTGCAGCAGATGTTAAGACTGATAAACAAGAAATCATTGTCAACACAGGCGAAACTAAGACTGGTGAACCCGAGTTGAACATTGTTGCACCAGATGCTAAGATTGATAAACAAGAAATCATTGTCAACACAGGCGAAACTAAGACTGATGAACCTGAGTTGAACATGGTTGCACCAAATGCTAAGACTGTTGATCTCGAGTTGACACAAGTTGCTAAGGCTGAAGACGAAGAGTTTATTGCCGGTATAGGCGATACGACTGAAGAGGACAATACGACTGGTGAGCTCGAGTTAAACATCGTTGCGCCAGTTGCTAAGACTAATGAACAAGAGGTTAAGGTCGAGACAGCAGAAACTAAGACTAATGAGCTCGAGTTGAACATATCCAAACCAGTTACTAAGACCGATGAACAAGTGTATATTGTTGACACAGAAGAACCTAAGACTAATGAACAAGAGTTTATTGTCAATAAAGAAGAAACCAGAACTGTTGAACTGGAGTTGAACATAGCAGCCACGGCTGATGAATCAGAGTTTATCGACGATACGCTAAAAGATGAAGTTAACAAAGCAGAGTTGAACATTGAATCACTAGTGACTGTGCATGATGAGTCAAAGGTAATTGATGAGTTGCGGGACTTTAAGTGTGGTGAAAAGAGTTCGAAGATTGTTGCACCAGCGTATTACGATACAAAGTTTAACATCACTGCAGGAAAAGATGTGAGTTATGAACCAGAAGCTACGACTGATGAAGCACCGTGGAAAGTCGTTACACCAGGAGTCGTGAATGATAAAGCCGAGTCAAATATATTTACATTAATAGCTGTAACTGATAAAGAGGAGTTGAATCTCTTTACACCAGAGTTGAATGATGTTATACCAGAAAATATGAGCAACGAAAAAGAGTTGAATCTCGTTCCACCAGATGCTGTTGCTGATGCAATAGAGTTGAATCTCGTTACACCAGAAGTTATGACTGAAGAACCCGCGTTGAATGTTGTTGTACCAAAAGCTGTGACTGATGAGGAAGAGTTGAATGTTGTTAGACCAGAAGTTACGAGTGACGGAGAAGAGTTGATTGTCCTTTCACCAAAAGCTATGACTGACGAACCAGAGTTGAATGTCGTTACACCAGATGCTATGACCGACGACGCAGAGTTGAATGTTGTTACACCAGAAAATATTACTGATGAAACAGAGTTGAATATGGTTGCACCAAAATCCGTGACCGATGAAGTAGAGTTGAATGTTGTTACACTAGAAGTTTCGAGTGACGAAAAACAATTGATTGTCATTTCATCAAAAGCTGTGACTGATGAAGCAGAGTTGAATGTTGTTGCACCAGAAGCTGTGACTGATGAGACCGAATTGAATGTTGATACACTAGTAATTATGACTGATGAAACAGAATTGAATGTCAAACCAGAAGCTATAATCATTGAAGCAGAGTTGAATGCTATTGCACCAGTAGTTGTTACTGATGAAACAGAACTGAATGTGAAACCAGAAATTATGAACAATGACGTAGCGTTGAATGCTATTGCACCATTAACCGATAAAGCTCACAGCCTTCAAAATGAAGACCTTTCCAACGAAACGGATACATATGGACTCAATGTAAGCTTAACCACCGCTAACATGGGTAATGTACCACCTGGCTTTGGTCCAGCTCAGTCTGACACCGATGGATTATACTTTGATGAGAATAATGAACAATTACTGTCGAACTTTAAGATCGAGTGCCTTGAGCATCCACAGCCTGGGATTGAGTTTTGTGAACCGAATTCCATAACCGCTGAGGGTGTAAGGGAGGCAACACTTCACCTTCACCCTGGGACGGGTTATGGGAACTCTACCAGCGGACACTTTGATGAACTCTACCTTGACAGAAACAATGAGTTAAACAATTTCAAATCTGGACAGTTGGAGGATATAGTAGAGAAAGAGGAAAAGCTTGATTTGCAGTTTTCCTATGAGAGTAGTCAGGAAGTTCCACCAAAGGAGAAAAGTGGGTACGAAAAAGATGTTCAACCTAAAACAAAGATCTGTCAGCGTGACTTTGCGAGTGTTGAGATGACAGCAGAAGCAATTCAGACACCTTTAGTATTTCCCGATTCGGATGTCCGAACAACAGAAACAATATGTACTGAATCAGGACATACACCAACAGACATTGAATCTAGTTGTGCGTCATTTACGAATACGAATGGGCAACCGGAATTCATCTCGGAACACTTCGTCTTTGTATCCAAAGACGAATTTGATGTTGATAACACTAACCTAGTGACAGTAACAGAAGGTGCGGGGGTCAAAACCGTTGTAGAAGAACATGTGGCGTGCAAGTCGGAACATAAACTGGCTAATCTTGAAAGTAAAACATTTGAAGATGACAAACAGGCAAGAGAGCTGATGTCCGATAATTCAGAATATTGTGATAAAACTTACTGTACTCATGAATTGACGTTGGGGGTTGACCCTAAAATCGTCGCAGATAAAACAGGCGCTGATGAGTCCTATATTAGCCCTATCGACACAGCTGACGGAATGTTTGACAAACTTCAGTCAAGTCAGAGCATTACCAATCGGAATGAACTTCAGCGGCAGAGAACTGTCGATTGTAAGTCTGTTTGCCTCGGAAATGATGAACATCATCAGAGTAACGCGAGGCTACAACTCAA
>JAOEHT020154348.1:0-11894 GCA_025448195.2 Parazoanthus atlanticus
TAGCGGTCTTAAAACCGTGTTTTGGACGTGTGCAAAAGAAAAGGGCCTGGCACGAGACACAGGAAACGAGGGCCTGCCGGCGACGGTGGGTCTTTTGAATTCCTTCGTTCAGAAATTGAACGAAGAATACCCATTGGTCGAGAGGCGTCAAGGTGATGAAACAATGACTATTTTGAAATTCGAACCAATTCACGCGCGAACGATTCGCTCACTTCATAAAATGGCGTCAAGTGTTGGTAGTCTGTTGGAAGAAGCTTTGCGAGAAATTGAGGCAAACTGTGGGAGGCAACTTGTTTTGAAGGATGAGCAGAGGCTTGCAGTGATAAGTTTGATCGAAAAAAAAGATGTCCTCGCGATCTTGCCGACTGGTTTCGGTAAAAGTCTTGTATTTCAGCTCTTTGCAGTGACAGCGACCATTGTTACGGGCAAGCAAGCCACCGTGTTAGTTATATGCCCATTGCAGAGCATTATCAAGGATCAGGTGGTTGAGGCTCAACTGATGGGCCTGAAAGCCACCTCCTTAGAAGATATCAAAGATTTCGATAAAGAAATGCCGCACTTGGTAATTTCATCAGCAGAAGCTGTTGAGAATCATAAGTTTCGTGAAAGATTGAAGGACACGACTTCAAATTTAAATAAATCGCTAGCAGCCGTGGTTGTTGACGAGTGCCATACTGTTGAGACTTGGACTGGAGAAAGGTAAGCAAACCTCGATTTGTCAATACCGGGGTACACTTTATAAAATACAATTTTACAGGTTCCTGTTAACAGAATGAAGTTAATTCCTTTTCACTATAAACAGAAACAAGAAAGACAAGCGCGACTCTTCAAAAGCTTTCCGAGGTGCATACGCCGAGTTGTCAGTTCTTCGTTCTTTGTGTAAAGAAGGTATGTGAAAACCGAAATAAACTGTGTGCAAACTAGTCAAATATATAAACTACCAGTGGGATTCTTTATACAATTTTGATAGTCTTGGGATTTCGCAGTATAAATCCCAAGACTATCAAAATTGTATAAAGAATATAATTATATTTGTCTGACTAGTTTGCACACGGTTTGAGACAATTTAGTTTCTGAAGCCCGTTTTGCTATTTATTAAAATTATCAACGGAATAATCAAAATTAACCTTATTATATTATAAGATATGATATTATTTATACGAAACACCTGTAGCATTTGTTTCAGAATTACCATATCCTAGTGGTTAAATATGTCCCTTTGTCCTCAGTGAACATCCAGAAGTAGTTCATTGCTTTTTGTCTCTCGACGTTGGAGCCACTGCTACTTATAATTTTATTAGGTTAGCTTGGAATATAAATACCATATTTTTTTGAATAAATGTTGTAACTTGAATTGAATAAGTGCACCGAATCTTCGATTCCCAGTGTGGTTCAGTAACTGTGCTCCTGGTTCCTCCTCAAATGTTTATTTTTGTTGAAGTTTTAAGATAAAAAAGGTCAGCCATATTTTCATACAATATGATTTCAAAATAATTGATTTAAATTTTCCAATATTTTGTAGGTACCCCATTACTTGCGCTCACAGGTACTGCTGATCAGGATACACAGAAAACAATCACCAGGATGCTCACCCTCACCAAACCAGTGGTAATTTGCATCAGCCCAGAGAGAAAAAACTTGAGAATTTCTGTGATCAAGTGCAAGAAAGAATGCATATTTGCAAAGCTAAATTGGCTTATTTACATGATAAGGCAAAATGGACTGGCAACTCCCAAGACAATTATTTTCTGTAATACAATGAATGATGTTGCAGCAATTATCAACTTCCTTTTGTTGAAAATAGGAAAGAAAGCCTACTATCCTGAAACGTCAAGAAAATCAGAAGACTGTATTTTTGGAGTTTATCACTCAATGACATGGAATGACAGCAAAGAACAACTACTGTTGTCATTTAAAGGCAAAACTGCAAGTGAAGGGAAGAAACGTGTTATTATTGCCACGACAGCCCTAAGTATGGGGGTTAACTTTCCTGATGTTGAGTATGTTATTAACTGGGGTCCACCAAGAAACCTGCTAGACTATCACCAAGAAGCTGGTCGGGCAGGTCGTGATGGCAGGCAGGCCCATAGCATTGTTTTATATCATGGACACCAGTCTGTTCATTGTGAACCTGATGTGAAAATGTTCATCAGATCTGAAGGCTGCCTTCGAGTGGCAAGTATTGCACCATTTTATAAAGAAGTAAAACCACTGACACCTGCACATAACTGTTGCAGCAATTGCAGTGCACACTGCAAGTGTCTAGGAATTAACTGTGAAGCATCAAAACTTCCATTTGAAGTAAACTTGGAGAAAGATGATGAAACTGTTCAACCACCACTAACTAGGGCTGTCAGTCAGACAGACAAGAGCGATGTACAAGATGCTCTTACAGAACTTTGTAAACAGTTCAGCAGACATAGCTGCCTGGAAGCACACGGGTTTTCACAGGAACTTGTAACTGAGTTAACTCAAAACTGTCACAGAATTTTCACAGTCAATGATATTTTAACAAACTTTCCAATTTTTTCCAGTCAAATAGCTTTGAAAATACTGGAAATAATGCACGACATATTTGGTGACATTGACCAGTTGGCTGGAGTTGCAGAACTCATGAAGCAGTTGCCTTTAGATCATGACATTGATTTTGTTCCCTCTGACAGTGATGGTTCAGAGAATTATGATTTGGACTTTGTTGATGAAGAAGGTTCGTGGTAGTTTCAACTAGTATCATATATATCACTTACTGTGGCATTTACCGGCTTGTTGGAATTACTGAACTCATCAAATATACACTATTTGAGTCAGACTTTGGTTAATTCCTTCAGAGGATGCACTTTCTGAATCAGGCTCTTCTGGAACTGAAGGTTGGTAAAATAGTGTAGACAAAAGCACACAAGAGAGCACATAAAAGCACTTCCCCTGTATATCTGCACATATTGGTTCCATGATTTTTAATTTTCAAACAAACCGTTTACTAGATACATTGAGGTTTCCAGAGGTGTTGGCTTGCCAGTAGTCACAGCCTATTAAATGCTCCCAGAAGACTGCTTGTGTTTTTATTTGCTCTCTTTAATAGCACTTTTCAAGAAACTTTCTCATTTCATTGGTATTGCAAGAGACCAATGGTACATAATGTACAAATCAGATAGGTAGTTATTTAGTAAACCATTATGACAGTTAAGAAATATATTAAAATTAATGGTTTTACATGTGACATAGCCTGGTATCAACACGCAAACATGAAAGTAGTGTAGCAAAACCATGACAATCTCGGCAAAGCGAGTATTATATTTCTATTTGTAAAACAATCAAACTTATAAATAAACAAACAGAACTTATGAAAATCCAAAGCTGTGTGACAAACACTCATGTGATGGCACATAGGTTTTCAGACAATCAGATTGTGCATACTATTACTGTAAAATAATAATTTTATAATTTATACTGTTTGTTTACATTTGATAATACCATAACTCCTGAATTTATGCCCTCTATATAATATTTATTCAAAGCCCTTTTTTAATATTTTCCCCAAGTACTAGGACCAAAGAATAAGTCCCATGGGCCTTTATTAAATATTATTAAATACAACCCAATGGTTATCGAATTTCAAGCAATTTGATTGGTTCATAGATCTTGGTTATAAGGTGATATTAACAAGTTTTACATAATATGGAAAATGGTTGCAAAATTCAAATGTTTCTGTTCATAGTTCCAATTTAAACCTTAAATAATTTGTCTAAAAAAGAAAATTAAAGTAAAAGTGAACCAAATTTGTCATTGTGTTTAATAAAACAATTATTCCACTCAAACTTGCTGGATACGAGCTGATTATAGCCAACTCAGCACTATATACCTTCCTAGCTAGCTATTTATCAGCTCATATCCAAATCGAAATGGATTATATGAAGTATACCGGTAATTATGTTGAGCTTATTTTTTCATAATTTTAAATCAACAGTCTCACTGTAACACTGACTATATCTACAAAAGCTTTAAAAGTCCAGTGTTCAGCTTCTGTGGTTTTCATATTAAGCCCTGCTGTTCACTAGTGGTGATTCTCATAAATAGAACCCCACAGTTCAATGCGTTTTGTCATCCAATTGTGAAGCTCTCGATAATCTAGCTTTGTGAATAGCTCTCCCTCAAATCGAGGAAATGACGTATATCCCTCCCTACCCTCGGTGAATGTGAAAGTGCTCTGGTCAACCAGGTCTGAAACAATCTGCTTCACAATCCTGTCTTGATTTGGCAGAGATCGCTGTCCTTGCCTTGTGGAGAGGTTGCAGTCTTCATCAATAGACTCAATAATCGATTCCAGGGATTCTAGAGCATGGGCCACCCTAGCTCCATTGCTTTCATCCAGATTTGCTCCTAGAGCTCTCCAAAATGTTTTCAGCACTTTGTTCTGTTGCTCTTTCTTCAAATCTAATGAAATGTTTTTCCCCCTTCCACCATACTTATTGTAAAATCTATTCCACTTTAATCTATGTGCTTCGAAAGCAGGCAAGATAGCCACTAGCTTTACCAGGTGTAATAGCACGACATAGGCGTATTTGGTGTGGCCTTCACTGTGGTAAATGAGCAAAGCAAGCTTGTACAGGTCTACCAGTCTTTCTCCATCACCTTCCCTGATAGCATCGTTAAAATCTCGAAGGATAAAACCCATCACAAGCTTAACTTTGTGGTAGTTATACTTAAAGTCATCTTTAGGTGCATCATTCTCAGCTGGTTCAGGTGGCAAAATGAGTCCAACATGCTCATCTCTTTCATGTCTGCAAGATATCAAGATTTATGAATCATAAGGCTACAGTTTCTTTTTAATTTTAGGTTTAGAAGGGAACAAATTGAAATGTTCAAGTTATTATCATTATACTAATAGGTTATTTATAACATATAAAGAATTCACTAAAAATACATATTTTGGAGCAATTTTTTTGGCATAATCTGATTCTGGTTGAAAGGAAATTAAAGACACTTTTCATTATAATGATTATATAATTTGCACAGAAAAAAGTATGGATTGAATCATGTTATGACGGTTGCATTAAACAATAAAACTACCTCTTTCTGCCAGCCTTTGTACTGAAAACATAGCCACATTGATCAGCTCGACAAATGAAATACCCATACTCATCCTTCTCTCCCATACATCTGCCATAAAATATGTTGTGAACATCAATTTCATGCCTGCAAGAAAAATACTTTTCAGTAAATTAGCAAGAATTGTTTGTGCTTAGTAACTATTTCCTATTCAATAAATGAATTATTATTAAAATACTGCAAGGGGATTGAAAATAGGTCAGACAAGTTCTGCAATTTTTTCATTTCGTTGACAAGTTCAGAAGAATCTGAAACCAAAATTAAATTCATGCTATATTAATTGGAATGACAAGCAAATGTCTGTACTATCTTCAGTGCGCTTTGGGTCCACTTTAGAATGCTCCAACCAACTTTTCAGTTTTTGTGACATCAAAACTAAGATGAGCAAAAATGTAATAATTATTTATATATTACTTACCTGACTCTCCATGAGTGATGAGCATAAACAGAACAACAGCCTTGATGTCTGCAATTAAAATTGGTCTCCATTGCTTTCTGCAGTTCATCCGTCTGTTGCACCAAAGCTTCAATTTCTGAATTTTGGAAAGTGTGTGTCTTGACAAGCTGCTCACACAGATCCAGCAACCATCTGCTTCTTGTTGACCTGGGCAGATCTGCTGTTGGCATCATGTAGCATGGCTTGTCTGAAAAAAATGGTTGATAAAGATGTAAAAAGTTTCCTTCAACAATTTAGCCTTGTGAGGGTTCCTCGTGGAAAGGAATTCCTCCATCAAAAAAAAATAGAAAGGAAGTTTGGGAAATAAACTGAAAGAATAAGCTGATCTGTTTTGAATTTTCCTGGTTGTGCTTCTGCATTAAATTGGCAAGCTTTTTTAATACAGGTAGCTACAACTGAAAGAAACTCTTAATACTAGGTAGATGCACATACTTCAGCCCTAAGTATTTTATTTTCCTCTATTCGGGGCAATCAACTTTTCTTTTTCTCCACTCATCCGTTGGGCAAGTGAGATTTCAGTTTCAATAGATTCAGCAACATTGGTCATCCACTAACTAAAATATCTTATCTCATACTGCGACTGAAAGATGATTACCCTGTCTATTCTGAGCCCCAGCTTTTATTTAATTTAATTTATAATTTATATTATAAATTTAGTAAGTTAAACTGCCAGTAGTTTCTTGTAATCTGATAAACATTTTTGTTTATAAATCATTATTTTATTTTATGCAATTAACAGTAGAAGAGCCACATCATGGAACTGTTAATAAACCTTTATTACTATTATTATTATTATTTCTTATTTGTTTAGTCCTTGAGCTTCTAATAAGCTGAGTGCTGGACACTTAAATTAAGAGCTTATTGACCTCAGTGACAGACATCAGCAGCAACAGATTGAAACAATCACTACTTACCATCCATTGTTTTCATGCCAGACATTTCCATGAATGCAGCACACACATGGGCCTCTGTTTCTCTCTCATGGAATTCTTTGTACTCATTGTACTTCTTCTCAATTCCTTTTGATGCAGTTGTCTTCCCAGTTCGGTTCATAGAGGCTCTTGTGGTTCCAATTTCTGCTGCTGAGCAATGTTTGACGAATCTGTCAAACTCCACCTACATTAAAATAGTCAATGAAATGTCAGTATTAAAGATGAAGACCAAAAAAATATGCTAATTAATAATAATTCGCAATATAACTATTTAAGAATCACAGAGTAACACAATGGTATAGAAACGAATTTTTATATCCAATTTATTCTAATTAAAAATTATTCTTTACAAACCGGTAAGGAAATACCGGTAGTATAATTGTTGAAATGCAGTTTACATTAGTCAAATGTTAATATGTAGAAACTTTCTAGCATTTACAATGATAAATAACTAAAACAACATTTATCCTGCAGCAACAGAATTATTATTGTCAGTTAACAAATATTTCAATCAAAACCAATGCATTTATCAACTTACATACCTTATATAGGGTGACTTTAGCATGCCAATCTGCAAACTCTGTAATCATTCCCTCTAATCTTTCATGTCTGGTGTTGCCCACCCTAAATGTCCATTGAACATTCCTTGCCCTCTCTTCAAATAACTGATCTCCCTGCAGGGGAACAGGGCTTAGAATTTCCTCAGATGAACCCACTGTGCGTTTTGGCACATACTTCTCTTGGTTGGAGATGAGCAATTGGGCCATTTCCCCTGAGATGTTTGCATTCACAAATTCCAAGCTCAAATTACACTGAAATTAAACAAAACATAAATCAAGAAAACTATATGTCCAAATAAAATTTCAAATAAACACCATGCAAATAGCTGTAACTGGTGCATACCTATTACTGCTTTTACAAATGATCAAAACGATATCTCAAAAGCATGCTTATTCAAATTCTGGAATTTTTCATGTTAGGTACAAATTAAAGTAACCTCAATAACCATTCTGCGAATCATGAAGTAAATGACATGAACAAGAACAGAACAATCATGAAGAAGTGTTATTTGTCCACCATTTTGTTTTCTACCTGAAAAAATCAAGACGAAAGATGGGACACTTCGTCTATGATTGCTCATAGTGTCCTGAAAATGTTGTATTCAAGGAAGGCATTTTTTAATTGACATTAAAATCAAATGAGTTTGGTATCTGTCTTAAAATACATAAGACAAATCAGATTTATGAGATCAATATGTTAAATTTTCACAGTGGAATTTAATTTTTATGCAATATTTTTGACAGGTATTTAGTATTAAATGAGACAGAATGTGACTGTTCACTATTCAAGATTCAACTATTTGATATATTTTTGTAAACCTAAAATCCCTGTTCTTATTTCATGGCTAGCACTGTATTATTTGAACTTATATATTGTAATATATTTTAATATATTTACAAATATTAAACAAATTTATGCAATGTTATGGGGGTACATGTTCTATTTATTGGTTCTGAAAAAAAAGTTCCATAAGCCAAGTGGATTTTTAGAAGCACAGTCGGTCGGAAAAAAAGTGAAAATAAAAAAAAATTACAGAAACTCGGGTGCTGTTTTTCTTCATGAGGTCCGAGGCACAAGGCATTATTTCTCCTTTGAAGAGATTTTAAACATTTGTGGTCATTTTTGTGATCGAGGAAATTCAGCTACATGCAGGACTGAATTATAATTTGTTAATAAATTTGAATTTTCTAGTATTTTGCACAACAAAAAACAGACCCTATAGTGGATAAATGGTAAAAAAGCAAGTTCAATTCTTATTTTATTTGGTTTTGTAAAAAACAGGGTTGGTGGGATACATGCTTCTAAAAAATAACTTGGTCTGGCCTAAACATTAAATCAAAAACTTACTATGTCTGATTTCTCTGACATTTCGCTGCAATACTTGTGTGGAATGTGCCAAATAACATCACTTTGGAGGAATTTGAACTCTTGGAGGTTTTTCACAATAATCCTACTAACAAGCACAGCCCACCGCTTTTCCAATCTCATACGGGTTGATTCATTTGGAAGGAGCTCTGACAGCTGGATATCCTTCACTGGCTTTTGACATTTCTCAGATTCCAACTGATGATCAACAACTCGATCACGAATGGCGTATTGATGGGTCCAGTGAATAGATCTGTTCCCATGATCTAGTGTCTGGACTCTTGCATGAACTTCCATGTCAATATTGTCACCAACAATTCTGACAAGAGATATTAGATGAAAGGACATTTGAGCACCGCAGCCTATTTTTCCTCGAGCCAAGCCCCTCTTCCAAATAAATTTGTGATCAAAACTTCTAGTTAGCAACTTAGAAACTATGACATGGCAAGTGAGCCCAATCTGGAGGCCTGCTTTCATTTGCAGGCTAGCTAGCTACTGATAATGTGTATTTACTATTTAATATATTACTTTTCAAATTTCAATATATATAATTATGAATAATAATTGTACCAACTGAATTTAGCCAATAAAAGCTAAATAAAGCTGGTCTTACTTGCATTAGCTAAGAAAAATCATAGGAAAATGCATATCTGGGCATACGGACGGATTGTGTACTTTGTAGTATTCATGCAGGGCCCCTTGGGAGAGTAGCGTATGCCGACAGGGTCCCCTGCTTCAATAAAGTTTATTATATTATTATTATTACGGACACCTGTGTACATGTCCCCCCTTTCAAAATGCCTAGTTTTGCACCCAGTTTTAACTGAAACATATAAATCCTCAAATATATATATATATTTATTTATTATCCAACTTCAGTCTGCGGAGTACAAAAAACCCATATTTAGGACTGGAACGAGTACAAATATCCTACGATATTTGTACAGTAGAGGTTATGTATCAATCAATTCAAAACTTCAACATCCCCCCCCCTGGGCAATTGACGAAACCCTTTGCCCAGGGGCCAGGAATTTGACTTTAGGAAGTGCCCGGGGGGCCGAATTTGAACCAAAGGGAGGGGGAGGGCCGGGCATTTGAACAAAAAACGAAATTTTTGCAGATTTGTTTTCGTATGAGAGAATACAGTATAATTTAGTGAGCTGTGTTTTAATAGAGGTGTTTAGTTCCACTTTGATTATTAAACAAAAACTGTCTATTGAGTGAAAAGAACAACAGTTGAATTAAATGAAGAAATCAGCACAAACTCATTTTTTCTTGTCCCGGGGGCAGGGACATTTGAACACAAATCCTTCCACATGGCCGGGCATTTGACAAGCAACCTTGTCCTGGGGCGGGGAATTTGACCAACAGCGATTTCAAAAGTTCAAATGCCCGGGGGTCGGGATGTTGAAGTTTCAAATTGATCGATATATTATTTTGTATAGTTGTTCGATACACATCGCTAGTCATGCATCACGTGCGCTTCTTTTTATGAGTGAAAGCGATATTTATGATAAAAGAGAGAAAAGTTGCATAATAAATCTCCTATGAGACAGTATAGTGTGTAGTATGGGTGGAAATTTTTACTCATCTTTTGTACTCTTAAAAATATCCACCCATACTACACACTATACTATATAATAAGATATATAAATATATATATATATTTATATTTTGAAGGCAGAATAACGATTACTCACTTGTAATACGGAACTGTAGAACCTCTTAGGTCTAACAGCGCCTGAATCAAGTTTTCCTCTGTTGCACTCCCTGTATCTGAGGCCTCCAAGGTGATCTTGCGAAAAAGAGTTTGGCAATACTTAAGTGCGCTTTCGTTGTAATAATTGTAGTTCTGTAAACTTTCTTTCCTTAAATCAACAACTCTCTCAACTTGCATGTCATCGTCTTTAAAAGGGGGGAGTTGTTTCGCCTTCACTTCCTCTAGCAGTTTCAAGGCAGATTCGTTTTCTTCGACACTTTTCTTCCATACGAGAACCTTCGCATCGTAGTTTGCTCCCATCTTTCTCTGTGCGTGCACCATCCTGTCAGGAGACATACAGATTCCAAGTCTGTTCAGTCGAATGGTACCCTGATAGGAAACGCCAGAGTGGAAAAGAACAGTTGAAATTCTGTAATGGAGCGCCGACAGTTCACGATTTCTCTGTCGTGCGACAACAGCAGTCGCCAGTGCGATACCGTTACCGACACCCTTTGCTTCAGCTGACCCACAGTTACCCTCTGATCCACAGGCACCGTGAACACAAGCATTCCAAAACGGAAGATAAATTTCTGACTCTTTTAACAGCAATTTGTTGGAGAAAGATGCAATCTCATCGGGTTCGCGGCCTTTCAGAACTGTATCACTTTTGCTAAATGCTTTGAATTCCTTGTTCACAACTCGGTTTAGCGCCATTGGCAGGTAGGGAATTAGTTCTTCGTGTGCATATACTGCATTTGCTACAGTTTGCCAATTCTTCAACGCGATGTTCTTTAACACAGAAATTGTTGCTTTGTCGTCGGGCACTCGTGTTTTGCATTCTCCACCGGGAGAAACTATGACAATTTTCACTGTTGTTGTTTGCGCAGTGTTTGTATCGTCGATATTCAAAAGAGAGGTGATGGCATCAGCTCGCGCTCTAACATCGATCTCCTGTCTCTCCTCTTCTTCTTCTAATGCATTATTCTTAAACAACGATTTCTTTATTGGCCGTTTTCCTCTTGGCGATTCCGATCTCAGCATTTTCCTTGCCAAAGGACTTCGATCTGGCGTTGAAACAGTTGTTGGCAAGTGCCGTTTCACAGAGACATCCGGAGTGTCAGTTTCTGTAAGGTCTTCGCTTTTGTTCAATAAATTTGGGCTTGGGCTATTGAAAGCCGATGATACAACCTGAAAAAGCTCAGACATTTTCTTGACTTTTCTTCCACATGGCCTGCATGTTCTGTTCGACAAATTCGAAGACTGGTAGGCTGGTATTCCCACCGCGTTACAGTGAGAAGCAATGATGAATCCTTTGAAGTCTGCGCTCTCTGAAACCTTGAAGACGTTCAAAAAACTCCCATATTTACCATATTTGTTTATCAACGAACACTTACACAGACGGCAAAAATCATTAATACTGATTTCGTTTGGCTTCACGTTTGATTTTCTTCCTTTCTTTGCTCGCGAAATCACTTTCTCTGGCGTGGAGCTTGCCATATTCAGCCATTGCAAGATTTTCGCGCGAAATTGTAATTTGATGGGGGATTTTCAGTGGCACGTGTACATTTCTATTTTGACAGCTCCGCGAGGACGACTTCCGGAACGATTTTGATTGGTCGGTTTATTGACAGTTCGAAAGTGGGCAGAATTTGAATTAGTCGGCGTCGCAGGCAGGCGCTCGTTTCGCGGATCGGCCTTCGGCCTCACCGCTCTCTCGCTTCGCTCGGTGTTCGAGAGGCTATACATTCGAGGCTAGCGCCTGCTTCGCAGGCTA
>JAOEHT020154425.1:0-11892 GCA_025448195.2 Parazoanthus atlanticus
TTGTCCAATCAAAATTAAGAACGCGTCAGTTTTATCCACTGGATAGGAATTTATCTGCTGGATAAAGTTATCCACTCTTTGAACAACCAAGCCCAGAAGTTTTGTCAGTGACAGATTAAGAGTTAATAAGTCATTTTGTAACCACTGGAATGGATAACAGACCTGTTGAAGTAGTTCAAGGCAGTACCTTTTCGTCACAGTAACAAATGACCTGCATACCCGGGGGGCTCGGGATACACGTTATAACTTTTAGGGGTTAAAATGTGCATTATGGTAACGCTTAGGGTGTCAGAAAGAAAACATAAACACTTAAAGTCAAAATGGTAACATTTAGACCCTCATCAGAAAAACATGTGCAGTAACTTTTAGGGGTAAAAATTAGCTGGAGCCACACTAATACTGGTAACTCTTAGGGGATTCTTTTAAAAATTTTGATGAGCATCCCTGTCATGCCATTATGGGAGTCCCCCCTCCAGGGCATGCATACCACTCAGAGGCCATTCTTCTCTAGCTAATGGATAATTCTTAGATTTAAATTCTAAGCCAAAAAAATATATTACTGACAGTACCCAAATGAGTGTGGTTCGGGTTATTTGACAATTATTCTCCAGAGTGGAGGTGACTAGTGATAAAGTGCATATGTCCCTGCTGTCTAATCAAACAAAGTTATTAAATTAATGCTATTTAAAATTTTAGATCTTACAGATCTAATTTACTCCTACGTAACTTTTGGTGATAGCAGGATAACATAGCAAAAATATATTTGATTGAACAAACATTTTAAATCGGACATAATTAAACTCTATATAATACCTTTCATAGTATACACACTCTGACTGGCTGAAAACCCATGAGACATATCAGAGTATGTCACCTGGGTTTGAATATTTTTATTGAAGACAAGTTGCCTGTGTTGATTTTTTTTTTTTTCATTTACTGGTAGCTTTTTCCCTGAAGGGAGAGGGACACTGCTATAGGTTTCCCCAATTACAGCAGACCCTTTGTAGGGGATGAGGTGACAGTCCACAACACCAGCATTAGCTTACTCCTATCGACAAGTGTGTGGGTTCTTTTAAGTCCCCCGACAGAACGTCAAGAGACTAGACCAATGGCTTAATGTCCCTGTCCACGGACAGTGTGGTGAAAGAAAGTCACCCAAAGTTCAACCCTCAACCAGGCCGGGGTTTGAACCCGGGACCTTCTGGTTGACAGTCAGAGATCTTACCAACTGTGCCAACCTCGCTCACACATTATTTTATAAAAGAAATACAATTTAAATTGTTTTCCATGTGGCATAACCTGATGTCAACTCTTGGAAGGTTGGGATAACACTCAATTCACTACTCTCATTTTCTCCCAACCTCCCACATCAGGCTATGTCACATGGGAAGCCATTTTATATATATTAAGTTTAAGCCAATAACAGTCAGTGACAATCAGTATACATTGATATCAATCAATATAATTACTTGTCACTTGAGATGAACAATGACAACATTTAAAAGTAATTGATGATGCAATAAATTAAAGGTTACACAAATGTTGCCATTGACTGCTCATTGATTATTTAAACACTTATTGATTGCTATCGATCAATATAACTTTGATCAACAATCAATTTCATCAAGTATGTTGGGAAACATGCACACAACATTGTAGACTAACACAGACCACATTTCAGAAACGTTTGTATTTCATGTCTAAGCAAATGCCATTGCGCAGCAAGTTGCAGAACAACTTACTTGTGTAGCTGCACTCCTCTCTGCAACTTGCACATAACATGTCTACTGCAACTCGTAATTCATTCATTCATATTTAATAATCCTTTAAGTCATACATGTAGACTACACAGGATGCTAAGGAGTGGTCGAGCAAGGCCAGTACATGGAATTACATAAAATCCCCTATTAGTTTAATAGAGAAAATAAATTTATAAACAAAAAAGAGTTGCATGATGTTAATATATACTAATTGCAGTTACAGAAAGATCTAACTATTGGGAGAGCATGTCTTTGGAAAACCTCAGATGAGGTTGCCGTCACAGCGGCCAGGGGAAGGCCATTCCATAATGGGATGATGTGTGGGAAAAATGAGTATTTATAAACGTTTGTGTGGGTAGCAATATGCCTTAGCTTAAAAGGGTGTTTTGATTGAGTTCGGCTATCAGCAAATTTAATAGAAGTAGGGAAGGACAGATGGGTTTGCTGATTAGTCCCTTTAAACATCATTGTTCCACGTTTAGATGTCTACGGCACTCCAGTGTCTCCCAGCCAAGGAATTTTCTCATCGCGGTGATGCTTGAAAATCGTGAGATAAACAGTATAATAGATGACATTTTATCTTTACTTCTGCAATAATTCATACAACACATTGCTTCGTAACTCTCCTCCCTGACATTTGCTAGTGGCTCTATGTTGTTCATGGAGAACGAAGTTTGTATAAATGTACATGTATACATGTATATGACATCATCAACTACACAAAATTCTTTGATGTTCCCAAAAACTGGTGTGAACATGCAAGATAAAGAAAACCGCTTGTACTCAGATCGAACTCCAACTCTCTTTTATAACAAGCACTGCAACACAAGCAGCGGTCGAACACGTGATAATGGCGTTAGCCGTCACACAACTGCGTGAAAGCTGTGGCGAATGTCATGTTCACAATCAAGAGAAATCAATCTTTCAGTGCAGTGAACCGGATCGGTTTCAATAAACTATTAACACAATAACAGCATAGTTCATCTCGCTGCCAAACCACAAACCACATAAAGCGGGTTGTCAGCCTGTTTGCCGAAATATGTCGACGAGGTACCAAAAAGCACGTGGACGAACAACGATGATCTGAGTTCGCGAAGTTTACAACTTTTTCGCTAGAAACTAAAAGGATATTAAATAAACCTCCTGGAATATTGTCACACTGATTATAAATCAACGAAAACCGTATGAACAAGCAATAAGTTACAAGTACTAGAATAAACCATATTCAAATACATGTACATGCAGCGAAATATATGCATGTCCGAAGGCGAAGCATAAAATAAAACAAAATTAAGCATAAACTAACAGTAAATCTATAAGTACAAGAGATTATCGTCTCTCAAAAAGCATTTTGATGCTCACATGTATCAACATCAGAACACATACATGGACACATTCAATGTTAGGATACTTTCCACGTGATCTAAACACGGCTTACCAAGTCTCCTTGTTCGAGAATTTCTTGAGCACACTCTTACCAAGTTCGATGCCGAGTCTTGAGGCGATCAGACGGGATAATTCAGGATGCGAATTGCCACCAAAGATCTTGATATTTGGCATTTTAGGGCAGATGTCACAAACACGCTGTTTCGGTTGAAAAACCTGTTCTTTTTCCTGATCAACTTTCGCCGAATTCGCCAGCGCGGACCCCGCAAAATTGACAAATCGAACCCTTTCTTTGGCGGCAAAACATAACTCGCTCCAGACCTCTCATTGCTTGTGATTGGTCAATATCAGTTTCGTACCCAGGGCAAAGGGAGCTAAAGAGGGAACCCGGTCACCAGATTGAACAGAAAGTGAATGTTGTTGAATAAAAGTTTCAATGATTTTGTTTTGAAACATATCTGAACTTAAGATGGGTGGGCATGAAATGTCAACGCGTGCAAAGAAATGCATGGGAGAATAGCGAGGTTGTCGCCAACCCATTGCTTCTTCCCCGGGCGTCTCCTTTGTGCGCACGTTTCGACCTCGCGCTTGTAACACAACTCCAGACCCCTGTGCCGGTCTAAATAACATAATAGACACGAAAGGCTAATATTAGGACTTCACTTTTTGTAAAATTTATAAGCTCTTTTCCAATTTCATCTACTAAAGAAAGTGGGTGAAAAGGGGGAGGAGAGCTGGATGGAAGCAAATCCGAATGGCGGAGGGTTTAGTTTGCAGAACCTGCAGGACCTTAAATTGTTTTGTTTTTTTAAAAAAATATTAAAAAATATTGAAAAGTATTAAAAAATTTAAAAACTAAAAAAAAATATTGAATATCCAAACCGGCAAACAATATATTGAGATCGTTTGATTCCGATGTACGCCGGAATGAAAACAAAACACTGCTGAACAAAATAATAATTGTTGGTACAGACTATTTAGATTTCCGTGAAGGACATCACAACTGGTTATTGTTCTTCGATGCGCAGGAAGAATCGAAAAAGCTGAGACGAGCGAGGGACATTTTGGTAATTAATTTATTGGTTTGTTTGTGTGCTTATCCGACCGTAACCGCGCGTGAACATCTGTATGAGATCGTTTGATTCTGATGCATGCCGGAATGTTAGCAAAACAGTTCCAGGAAAATTATAATTTCTGCAGACTGTTAACATTCGTTTCAGGGACTGTTTCAGGCCCGTAGGCAGGGGGGGGGGGGGCACGGCAGTGTGCTCAATTAAAACGAAGAAGTCCAAAGAGGTGTGTCCATAATACTGTAGTTGGCGTTGCCGTGAAACGGAACGACTAAAAAAAAGGTCATCAGTGCGTTTGTCCATTAAAGTTGGCTTTCGAGAGACTCAGTTTTCGGAATTTATGAAATTTATTGACTTTTCGGATGGATTGTGGATTACATACATGGGACATGAAAATTGTTAGTACCTAGCCGCCCTTGGTTCGCACCCCCCCCCAACAAAATTCCTGGCTACGGGCCTGTGTTTTATATCTTTCTTATTTTGGAGGGATACTTTGTTGTCAATGGAAGCACGGATTGGGGAAACAACCTGAGATCCCTTGGGACATTCGCGCAATTCGCAACCATTCGGCTAAATTTTGGATAGTTCCATGACAACAGGTTATTTTGCGCGCGATCGTGACCAATTAAATTTTGCTTTCCGTGAATAGCATTGAACGCATTGTTTATATTACTTGAAAAGGCTAATAAAAAAAAGCAGGTATCAGAAGTTCTAGAATAGATCCATCAAATAAAGATTAACAAGAAAAATCCTGCAAAAAATCTGCAGTGAACTCATCAAGCACAAAAAAATAAATAAATTACCAATTGAAAATGTCCCGCCAAAATGCCCCTCGCACGTCCCCGCTTCTTCGTTTCTTCCTGCGGCATCGAACAATCCAGCACAATATGAACAATAACCAGTTGTGATGTCCTTCACGGAGATCCAAAAACTCTGTACTAATAATTATTTTTTTGTTCGGCAGTGTTTTGTTTTCATTCCGGCGTGCATCAGAATCAAACGATCTCTCATCTCATGCAGACAAACCAAAATATTGGTTGCCGGTTGGATATTTTATATTTTTAAAAATTTAATATCTTTTAATACTTTGTAATATTTGTTAATATTTTTTTTTTAAAAATTCAAGGTCCTACAAACTAAACCTTCCGTCCGAATGGCGTCAGTGTTAACCACCTTCTATTAAAATAGGTGCACAAGCAAGCGGTTTCGCTTTTTAAATCAACGTGTTTAAATAAAAGCATCGTATATTATTGTTGGGGTTGCTTTTTTTCTTTAAAATTTAGATCACGAGATAGCAATTTCCATAAATTTTGACCATAGAAAACAATGAATAGTTTTTCTAGTTGACTGAAATCTCCAGTTTAGAGTTTTATTGCAACAGATACATACCAATTTAGTCTCCTTGCGGTTTATCCATAGTTCTGATAAAAAAGAATTTTTATTACTATCAAACCGAGCTTATTTGACCTTCGCCAATTTCGTGTTCTCGAGGGACGTGGATGTTTGATGTTCAAGAAACTGCATGATCATGGAAGGAGGAGGGGTCGAAAGAGTGAATTACTTGTCAATATATTTTTGGAGGGGGTAATCTTTTCAGCTGCAAATTGTTTATTTCGCATTTCTTTCTCCTTTTCCTTATTTAAATTTTGGAGTAGTGTAAACTTTTTTTTTCTCGAAATTATTTTACTTCCCGCACGAAATCAAATGTTAGGCCCGTAATTCCAACTTGTACGAGTGTTATTGTACATATACTGTCTTACATAATGGAGTAATCTTTAATAATTACAGTTAGCAAACTTGTGAAATGAAGACAATAACCATAAGAATTCTGCAATGTTTTAATATATGCTTTTTTATACCTGTTGTATAAGTTTATGTACAAGTTCTGAGCGAGATGCTCTGTGACATAATGTCTTGATATTAACAAACGGTCTGGGTTTCAGAAAAACGTGAATGGAAAAACATGTTTATACGTTCACCTTTGGGTAAAAATATTTACAAGAACATATTTAAAAATCGCATATACATCAAGCCGCTATTTCATAGCTAATTATCATTTCTACCTTTCTAAAGATCTCTAATCAAGTATATTATGAAAATAGTATATTAACTGTCACATTTTGTTTTCCAGTCGGTCCTGATAACACCCAGTCGGTCCTGACAACACCCAATCGGACCTGATAACACCCAGTCAGTCCTGATAACACCCAGTCGGTCCTGATAACACCCAGTCGGTCCTGACAACACCCAGTTGGTCCTGACAACACCCAGTCGATCCTGATAACACCCAGTCGGTCCTGACCTGTAACACCCAGTAGATAACACCCGCAATCGGTCCTGATAACACCCAATTGGTCCTGATAACACCCAGTTGGTCCTGATAACACCCAGTTGGTCCTGACCTGATAACACCCAGTCGGTCCTGACATGATAACACCCAGTCGGTCCTGACATGATAACACCCAGTCGGTCCTGATAACACCCAGTCAATCCTGATAACACCCAGTCAATCCTGATAACACCCAAGCGCCTCCATCCAATGACACCCAGTCGCCTCTGATGATACAAGTTGAAGGGAAAAGGGAAGGAGGGGCCAACCCCAAAACATACTCGTTTTCTCATTCAGAGGGGACTTCACGATTCTATAAATTCAGTTACGACATTCACGATTTTCGAAGATAATACAATATCGATATATATATATATAACGATTTGATTTCTTCCTCGGTTCCACATTTGGCACATTCTTATGAGGTACAACTGACACCACGTACATTTGATTGTTGTAGGCATCAGAAAGAATAAAGTTCTTCACTTTAACTCGTTTAAAAAAATAGTTCTTCATTGTTTTAGATTTTATATCCTGAATAAATAGAAAAATATATATCGAAACAAGTCCAATAATAGTCTTTTTATAACTGTTGTTTGATAATAATAACCGACCTGTATCGCGCACAAACCAGTATTACCTTACTCAACCAATAATACCTGCATCGCACCCAATAACAACTTTATCGCGTGCAATAATACCAGTATCGCGCCCAACACAAGTACCGCTCTCACTAATATCAGTATCGCGCCCAATAACATCATTATCGCGCCTAATAACACCAGCATTGCGATCAATAAACCAGTATTGCACAGTATTGCATCGTCGAGCACCAATATATATAACACCAGTATCACATCTAACCACACCAGTTTTGTGCCCAATGACACGAGCCTCACGCCCAATAACACCAGTCTTATGCCCAAATATCGCGCTGACTGCTTTGGTGACGATTTAGAAGCACTGTCATAAACATTTCACTGTTTTTCTATTACCGCACTGAATAACACCAGCACCGACTGCAGAGTGAGATGACTGCAGAAGCAATGAAAAGGCTGTCCTCATTGTGGACAAATATTTCTTGCTTAGGCGCAAGCTGTCGCTTGTACTTGAAATGAGATGACTTTATCTCTTGGAACGAGAGCGATTGGGGCCTGATGACGAGGGCCTGTTGTGAGGGTACTGTGCGAGTACCACGTCTCCTTTACTTGATTTTGGCCCTTTGGTTCCTTTATTGTTAGTGTTTTTGGCCCCCTTCTTATTTGAACTATTTCCGCTGGGAGAGAGGCTCTTCTTGGCTGAAGCTGGTCTAAGGAGGTCCTTAATAGCCTCGCTCTCTGCCTCCGCCCCACCGACAAGTGCTAAGCACTTCAATAGGTTTGTCTGCTCGAGGTCTTTCTTTGATAAAAGTTGCATTGCATCCTGTCCGTCGATCAGCGGATTCATCCACGTTGACTTGCGCACATCGGATAGCTTGAGCCCAGTCCCTTTGGGGACATAAATTTGGAAGAGTACTTCCACGGCTTCAGCTTTGGTGAGATCGTGACCTTTTGCTGACACTGCGAGTTGAAATTGAGAGAAATAATTGAAAATGTTTTGAACAAATCAGACAAATTGTGCCCAGGCACAAGAGAGTCCAAGCTAGGGGGAAAGAAAAAAACCCGAAACGCTCTTCAAAGGCCACCCAAATAAACAAATAACGAGTAGAGTTGAGAACAACGAAACTGTCACAAATTGTTTATGACCGGTAGTAGTAATTTTGTAGGACCACAGGAGTTCGTAATTCCAATCATGAATTTTTGTTTTCAGTTAGAATATTTGCACTATCCATACTTATGACAATTTCATTGTTCTCAACTCGATTCGTGATTGGCTAATTTGTAAAAACAGTGTCTCACCACGAGTTTGTAAAAAAATACTTGGTTTGGTGACCTTGGTTGGTGTGGTCGGATTGTAAAAGGGTGCAACACGAATTAAAGCAAAAGCAAATTGGATTTAATCTAAACGGAGAAAAACAAGAATATTGGATAGTTATCATGTCTAGGTAACAGTAACACTTTTGCCAATCGAGTTTTTTAAAACCCTGTTATTATATCGACTCCCTCTCATGAAAGAACTATACCAATGGAGGTTTCTGGGCAATTTCCACCTACCCCTCTCTTAAGTTAGGGTTAGAGTTAAGGGTAGGGTTAAGTTTAAGTTTAGGTTGGGGGGGAGGGGTAGGTTAGTCGTTGCCCAGAAACCAAGAGCAACTAAGGCTTGCGACCAACTTACTCTTCGTGACGATAGCAATGGCGTCGTCGATCTCCTTCTGTGAGGGGAAGTGCCCGCAAGCCTTGAAGAATTCCTTGATGTCATTGTACTTGATCACGCCGTCCTTCGCAAACTTCTCGAATGTAATCTCGTATTCTGAGGAGAGTTCCAAACACTTAGGATCTGCATTCTGTCTACCTTAACATATCGTTCTGCTTCTTATTTTTACTGTACGCACTAATTTTAATTCAATTGCTTAAGTGTTTTTTATGCCTTTTAAATTATAATCCCTTCGTTTACACACCCGTGCGTTTGCCGGCGCACAAATATCCACAGCAATTTTGGATCCAATATGTCGCTTTTCTGGAAACTACACGAGCTCTTTTTTAATTGCCATTTTCCCTTAAATGATTAAAAGATGACTATTTATCAACTATGTTTATATACTAGGCCACATTACTTCACAAAACACTACCGACTACCCAATATATATGTTGCTGACGTCAAGAAATAGTCTTATATATTCAAAGTTACTCTAATGACATTATATTCAAACGCACTTCGATGACGCTAATGCGCATATTCAAGTAAAGATATCGCAACACGCATGTAATGTACAATTTTTTGCATGAATTCTAACTCAAACCATGATTTAATACCAAGGATATGGAGCTGGGCCTTTTCTCAGGTACCACACATGTCAAAACGTCCGCATGAAATGAAACAAAAAAGTAAGAAAACTTCACACTGTCAGTTAAAAGTGTTTGTCAGTTGTCAAACAATATGTAGTAATAAGGACCTCTACCCCTCCCCCAGGGCAGATAAGCTCTGTTACATTGCGTATTAACTTACTGTTAAGACGCTCAACATAAGGACTCCTACCCCTCCCCCCAGGGCAGACCTTACCCCTCCCCACAGGGCAAGATAAGCTCTGTAAACATTGCGTATTAACTTACTGTTCAGACGCTCAACATATTCCATCAGGTGATTAAACTGCAGTGCCGTTGTGGGGTTCTCCACTCCGTATCGCTTTTGTATTCTGTACAGTAACGCCTGGTAGTTTCTTGTGAACTTCCCAAACGATAATGTTCGTTTCATTGCCTTTACACCAGAAAAACAATCAAACGCGTGTTAAGGAGCCCACAAGCCACAGATAAGTGTGTGCTGTGTTCACGGGGAGTGGTACACACCAATATTTGAGGGGGTGGGGGGTGGGGGTTGTCGTCGAAGCCTTCAAACCCTGACCCTGTTTCAGATCAAAAATTTAATTTTCATAACCTTATTTCTGATAAAACAAACACAGGGGTTGCAACAAAGCCCGTATTTTGCTTATCTTTTATCCTGAAATCTGCGAAGTGACGATCCACGGCAGAAATCTCTGAGTAAACTAAGAATCACTTTTATGGTCTACAGAATTGAGGGGGAAGTTGTGTTATTTTATTCAACAGTCAAACCGAAGCCTCGTCAAATGTATCAAAGTATTGCGGGCCAAATGTGAAAAGGCCGCTTTTGAAGATTTTGCCAAAATTTATAGTATTGATCTGGTATCTGTTCAAATGACGTTAGCGTCCCTCAAGAAAGAGCGGGAAAACGGTAAACAAGCTGTTTTGTGATATATTTGTGTATTGACAATGATGCGTCAAAGTTTTGAATGTCTTCAAGTTTGCTACCATGGCCGTCCCGCCTATACTTCTTATCAAAACACAAATCGATAAGCATAATGAGAACAAATGAGAGAATTGGAGGAAAATGTTATTTTTTCTGCTGATCAAAAGGTCACCTTCCCAAACACGAAACGGTCCGGAAAAGAGAGAAGGCCGTTTTGCCGCAATGCCTTCCATCACTGTGACAGTATACTAGAGCTATCAGTACCTTTACTTTGACTTTCTTGAACATCCTACGAACAAACCAACCACGAAAATACCTGCATGGATTGAAAAATTGTTCGTTAGTTCATCAAGTAAGGTCAACCAAACTTAGCCTTTTTCCAGCCTTTCCAGGCTAGGGAGACAGATTAAGAAGAAATTTGCTAAGGAGGGAAGGGTGGGGGAAAATGGGATTTTGAAATAACGGGGTCTGTGGACTTTGTAATAAATATGTTGTGCCAGTACATTGGTCAATTCGCTCCCCTTCCCTTCTCGTTTTTCCTTCCTCATTCGCCCCGACTTTTCTCCAAGCGCCCAGAAGAGAATTATCAAACTAGACTTCGAGTACAAAGGAGAATCACCTGTAATCTCTCGCTACGATGCCACGAAAGAAACCTTTTTTACTAAACTTGATGCGAAAATCCGAGATAACTTAATTTTTGCTTCAACCACAAGAATACAGCCGCTTACTTTTGTATGACGATTGCAGCCGCTCTCTTCTCAGCCTTTGTTGGTCCCTCAGGGACCGGATGGAACGCACTGCAAACACAGTGAAACAAAATGAGTCAACTTGCGTGAAGATACGTTGCAAGCTAGAAGGAAATATATTTAAGAATTCCTAAAGGCCCAATAAAAAAAACTAACAAAAATCAGTTTTAATTTGGTTCCCGAGAACTCCGATAAGTCAAGGTTACTTAGAGCAACTTAAGGGGAATTAAGAAAAAAATACGTGATATCAATACAATTTAAAGAAACTAAAGATGTTAATCATATACTCATGCATTGGAGGTGTGAAGACATACAATTTAAAGTGAAAAAGGACACAGGGAAGGCCTCTTAAGGCCTTAAAATAACTAAGCTTAGCACGGTTTTGTGGTCTTTCACCTACATATAGCTGTATATAACTAAACTGGCTGTAGGCTATGCCCCGAGGTCAGACATGGACCGTATAGCGGCTGCAAAGGTGACGTAATATGCTTCGATTCGACCTCGATCGTGAGCTGCGTCTTTGTAATTCAGCACAGCCATGCTGTAAGATTGGCCGTACAAGAAGATCTACCTTAGTGTAAATACTACGCTAATTTTTTTAGCATTTCATCCGTTCACCCAAACACACTGTCACCTGGTCACACAACACATTGTCACCCGGTCACAGTAACAGTAACAGTAACAGTAACAGTAACAGTAATATTTTATTTACAGTATTTAACTTTATTTTACAGTATTAA
>JAOEHT020154518.1:0-11891 GCA_025448195.2 Parazoanthus atlanticus
CGTAAAGGTAGAGTATTAAGCAGAGTGCTTGTAAACTTTCAAACTGAAAATTTTAATTCAATATTGTAGTGGTTCGAAAGAGCTTTTCTTGGCTTTCTCAGGCATTCTGATTGGTCCAAAAGGGGTTAAATGACAGCTTGGAGGGAGATTCAAAAATAATTAATGTACATTTTCACTGGTTCTTTTAATGTTACTGCAGAGTTAAACAAAAATTGCAAAGAGCTCATCCAGGCTGCAATTTTTGATACTTTTTAAATCTGTTTCCAGATACAAGTTTAAGACCCCAAATAATTTGATTTACTTTGCCGAAGCCCAGAAAATTTATGCCAATTTATGTAAAAGTTATGGAAATTATAAAAAATCATCTATAGCTAAATTAATTTGTAAACTTGTAATTGCTAGTATTTAGAATGTTATTTTTTTATTATTTCAATAATATTTTTAAGAATACTAAGCTCAATTAATGTCTTTTCATCCTTTTATATCAGAAGCTCATAAGATAGTCTAGATAAGTACTTAGTCTTATGAACTTCTGGTATTAGTTGATGTACATGTAATGCCTTTTAGTGACTTGAACTGAATACAATGATGATGCCAATTGCTTAGGGTAGAGCTACATGCATGTACAGGTGGAAGGTTACCTTTAAGACAGTTCATAGCCATTTGGAAAGCTTTGGTAAAAAACCACAGCAATAGAAGCAATACAACTGCAGTCACCCAGATTTGTTTTGTCTTGCCCACCATCTGCAACAATTCTGGCAAAATATTGAGAACCTTGCTTCTGATCAACTGGAACCATTGCATAAAATGTGTAGTAATCTTGGGAACTTGGAGATCTTCATAAATGGTACCATCTCCATTTATCATTTCATTAAATTCAAGGAATGACAACCAGCGAAGAGCCATTTCTGAGATGTTTTAAGAAGGCTCATACAATACAAATGCAACCAGATGTTACTGTAATTTCTTCTTCCTGGAAAGTAAAATACATTTAGAACAAAGCTCAGAGGGCTCACCACAAAGAAAAATTACATGGGGTTGCCTTGGGCTCTAATGGGGCACTGTAGTAAAACAGTGTTATAAGGAGACTGGTTGCAGATGAGACTAAAAACATTGTTTATGCAAAATATTTTCGTACTAGGATTTTACCAATAAATATTTCTTGGAGAAAAGAAAAAAGCTTGGTGTGATTGATGAGGTCTTTACCTAATTCCATATACATGTAATTATGGAAAGTATGAATTTGGGGTTTTCAAAGCTTAATATAGTATTAATATAAAAACCATGCATGAAGAAAAGACAATAGCAGATATTGCTATTGTTCATTATTAAAAGAGATTTAATTATGAAAGTATGAAGTGATTTCTCATGATTAAGTACTGTGGAAGGAACATAGAATGGTAATACCTAATATACTGCAATAAAGGACTGAATATAATTTAGAAACAACTTCGTATTTTTTAAAATTTGAGTCTCTTTGGTGAACAACGGCAACATTATTCTGTAATCATATGAGTGTTATGAAATTTGAATGACCACAAAGCAGGATTCTGATTGAATTAAAGAACACAAAGTCCTGTTACCAATTTATCATAAATTATACAATTTCAGAGAAAACAAAACAAATGATTTTCAGTAAAACTTGCTGTTATTTGACACATTACTGAGTGAAGAAAAATTCTCCAATTTTCTTTGCTAGCTACAAGTTTTTGAGAGGTCAGTTGTTGTTGTCATGGTAATTATTTTATTTGCCTGTGAATCCACTAATTAGCCAAAAATGTTTGGTTCAATTAGGTGTCTATAAATTAATTACCTGGTGGGGTATTTCCCATATAGCTAGTGGGCTATACAGAAAGGCTCTGCCCAAAAGGGGTGCCTTTTTCATGCTCACAGTATATGAAAGGGTAGCAAGAATTGGCATTTTAGTACATGAAAGGGTTGCTGAAATTGGCATTCTTACTAATAATAATATAAAAGGGTTGCCGAAAATAATGGGTATATGAAATGGTACCATTTTTATAGTTAAGCCTCCAGGTGGAGTCCCCCTATAAAACTCTATTAAGTATCCTCCCTTGTAAGTCAGAAAGTATCTGATTACAGACTCAGTGTGATCACTCCAGACAGTTTACATACAATTTAGTAAATCTCAGAAGCCAACTTTTAGACAAGCCCCTTAAAATCTAGTCATCTTCTTCCCCATTACTTCCATTAATGGATATAGAATTAACCCTAAAGTGCGGGATTGCAAAAAAGCAAAATGCTAAAAATGCTGGTGTTTACTAATTTCAAATGTTTATGAGGTTAGAAAGGCTTTATAGTTTAATCCATAATTAATTACTTGTATTTTCTGCATTCCTGACAGCTGCATTAATAATAAAATATAATATAAAAATAATATAATACATACATACATACATACATACATACTTATCTTTAATAGGAATTCCATCAGTGGCTTTTAAGAACCTGCTTACATTTTATAAAAGGCATCTTCACAAAACACTAATTCTAATTTCTTTAAAATGTTAAAAACGTTTAGCAAGAAATAAACTTCATTAAATAAAAAACTTAGCTATAATCAGTTATGAAAGACTTTAAGGCTCAGGCGAGCTTTTAATTTATATAAAAACTGTTTGAACGATAGTCATACTGATTCATTTTTCATATAGTTATTTTGTTCTGGTACTTGACTCCTCTGCATATGAATGATCTAATAAAAAATTTATCAGTTTTATTTAGGGAGGGTGCGGGTGCCACGTGACAGTTAAAAACTGATAAACTTATGGTCCTCATTAAAATTTTACAAGTACTGTCACTACTGTCTATGCTATGCCAATAAGATATTGAAATACATAGTTTGCGTTTAAATCATAACATATCACTAATATATCTAGTATGTATGTATGTATCTATGTATGTATCTATCTACTGTATCTTTCTTGTTATTCCTCCCAGTCTTCCTGTCTGTCTAAAGATACGCTTTCAGACCATACAAGATAAAACGAGCTAAGATGTGGTAAAATGCTTAAATTATCCACTTATTTTTTAAAAGTAAAAACTTAATTACCGCAATATAGTGATACACCATTTTCTTCTCAGTTCTGAGTCCAATATACAAAATATATATGCGAAAACTCTTGGGACGGAGACTCCTCTTCAACAACAGCTAATTTTCCCGCCATTCCGATCCGCGCCGCGCGCGCGCGCGTGCAGCAGAGTCTTGGATCGGGGGGAGCCTGGGCATAAAGCCTCGTTCCCAGGTATATCCCAAAAGCATGGTGATGGCGGTCTCACAAAATCTTTGTTCTGATCTGACATAAACAGCAAATGGATTGTCAAGACTCTGCAGATTGTCAAAACTGTAACGATATAGTTGAACGTCTCGACGAGACTACGTACATATAACTATAAATGGAAGTAGAACAGGACAAGAATGCGGTAAGACAAAGTTTTTATTTGCCGTTCAAGTGATAGTTGTGTTGATGAGAAATTTTTCTATTATAAAACTGGATTGAGCGAGATCTTCTGTCTTTAATTTAACGTTTTGTCATGGCAATATTGGAGTCAATGTTCATTGTCAAAAATGTGTCTTGAGTTGATATGTCGGAAAGCGTGAATCAAGCTCACAAAGTTGCAATTGTAAGCAGTTTAATCACAGGCATCCCAAGCTGTAAGTTTGTTGTTGGGTTTTGGGGTCAGATTTATAGGCTTTGTATTGGAATATAATAGATACTGGTACGACTTTCACGATATCATAGAAATTGATACAAAATACACAAGTAAAGCTTGCTCACCACATTTTTTGTCTCCTTGTGTCATTTCTATACCTTCTTGGTAATTCTGAGGCAATTTAGACCAGATTTCCATTTCGGAGTAAATCAGTGGAGTATTCCCCCTGTCGGGCCCTGATAAAGAAAATCTGAAGGCAGGAGACAACAGATCCAACTGCTTGCCACTCAAGCTCAATAAGTTTCATTTAAAGTGCCACATCACCTTAAAATTATGATAGCAGATCCATGGATAAATTATCTGCCCTTAGAAATCCTCTTGTGGTTCAAAGATCTCAACCAAGTGAAGTGGAGTTCAACCAATTTCTTCACCATAATTGAGCAATCAGAGTTTGTAAATGTCAGTTCATAGACAACATTAGGGATCAATGGTCAAATTTCAGCTTTGCAGCCACACAAACATGACAAAATAGAGTTTACCCAACTGGGGAGACCACTTGCGAAAATACCAAGGTTTATCATCAGTATCTTTCAAAAATTCAGTGAGTGAGTTTTCTTCTCAATTTATTATGAAAGTTAAATTGTGATTCTTTTGATAGCAGTCAGAGGAACGCCAGCAGTGGAAGCTCGAGAAGGATAGTGAACTTCGACTTGAAGTACCAGAGGGAAAGAGAAGTGCAGATCTGATGGTACTGTGTGCTTTTGATGCTTGTGCATATATTTTTGGATCAGATGTGATGATATATCAGATGTTAGCCTTTGGCGCTATTAGAGTCATGCACATGAGAGCTAACAGGGTCTTTCATAAAGGTCACTTCTGGTCTGTTAAGCTACAGCTTGTTTATATACAGTTCAAAATGCTTAGAAATCTGAAAAACCTTGATGAATGTTTTCATGCTAAGATGAGTGGCCACGATTTAATCATGAATTTCTATATCTCTTTCAAATAACTTTAAGGCTTGCTTAATACTTACATTTAGGATCTTCTAAAAACCCAAGCCATATGAAAGAATGTTGGCGTTTCTGGCACTGAATGAAATGTATTTTCAGAAACTTGGATTTGCATTGTTTGTTTTGCTGCTTGAAACGAACAAACAAACAGATCGACTCTTGATTGTTGAGTTTTGTGCCTTCATGAACTAAAACATACTTCTAGATTCAGTTCCAAGTTTATTCATAGACTGTCCTTGCTTTGTTATTAAAGATGTACAAACTCAAAACAATAGGCTGTGCATTTGCAACCTATGCGTGAATACTCTTTTGCATAATTGCATAACTAATCACACGTACCAAATACACACAGGCATATTTAAACGAGTGACTCATGCGATGAGATGTGTCATTCGTAAAAGTGGTAAAGTTGCATGTGAGCAGTACTGTAAGGTCTTTCTTTCTCAGCCTTTATCGTCATACAGGTAGATATTAGCAATGTAGTCACTGTGACAGATCCACGGGACATGGAAGACTAGTGCCGCTCCCCCTTTTTTTAAGTTCAGACCAACATTTTTTATTGCAACTTTATTTTTTTGACATAGTTTGTAAAATAGTCAAAGCTGCACTCAAATGGCTTAAAGTGTCATAATAAGAGACCTTTAAAATCAAAAAGGTTCCCGGGGAAGCGTGCCCAAGACCCCCTGCCCCTTCAAAATTTTTAGATACATTCTTGCAATGGGTATTTTCTTGGTATCCTAGATGCTTTGATTTAGTCTGATAAAGTGTGATCATTTCTGTTTGGAAATGTGTTTGAAGTAAACTTTTTATTAGTAGAAGAATAATTTTGGTGATGTCAAATGTACACTGTTGTCTGTTACCCCAGCTGCTTCAAGGTCAAGCTGAAGTTTTTGGGACAGAACTGGTAAAAAACAAGAAAATCACTTTACAACCAGGATCAAAGAAAGCTGTCTTCACCTGGAATGGATGCATAGTTGAAATATCCTTTTTTCAAAATACAAAATTATTTGACATGATCTTTGGGCATGATTATAGTTAAACCAGAACAAACAGATATATTTATCCATTTACATCATATTGTAGTAAATGCACAAGAAAGATCCTTTATTAACAAAACTTGGAGCAACAGTGTTGTAATTTACTTGTTTGAAATTTTGTTGTATTTCAGTTTGAAGGTTTGGGGGTGTGGGTAATCTACCAGTGTGGATAATCTGCTGAAATTTATTTCTTCCAAAGATGAAAATCAATGGGTGCAAGAAATCCACACACAGCATGTCAAAAAATTATAATGAATCATATTAAGTATGCTACTTAGGGCAATAATACTTGTCCTGTACATGTTCCTGTTATATTCCAATACAAAATGGGTGATGAATACCTGCTATTTTCAGAATTTTGATATGTATTTTTTCTGTTTTCAAAAACAATCCACATGTCTTGAAGGATATTAACCATACTGAATACATTATTTAAAGCAAAGGAAACATATGTTTGTAAATATTACAACTAGCTAGTCCCTAGATGAAATCTAGTAAATCTTTAATATGTACTGTACATAGTTACATATAAAAGGGCATAAATTAAAACAATGTTGTAAGTTGAAATAATTATTATCAATGTAAACATTTTTGATCATTTTGATCATCTTTGAATATGTGATGACCAAACTGGTGGAGAATGGAAACTTGTTTTCACATAGGTTCCCTTCTCAAACTCATTAATAATTCACAAAGCAAACATAATCGTGGAAAGTCACATCCATGACCTGTTTGGAATTGGAAATTAGCTGTGTTGTGTTTTGCTTGTGTTAATTTCCCTCTAAATCCAATTTGCTTTGAACAGCTGTATCAATATGTTAATTCCCAACTGTAGTACATGTACATTGTACTTATAGATTAAGTATTTTAAATATTAAGCAAATGACCAAAACCAGTCCTGTGCCTGCACATACAAGTGAGCTCCCTTAACATAAAGCAAGTCACTGGTCCTCTTGAAGTTGCCTATATTTCAACAGAGACTCCCATGGTGATGTATCTTAATCTACACATGGCCCTAGAACAGATGAGGGAGCGAGCAGAGAAACAAGATGAACCTGAAGCTGGGCCTCGGGTAAGTTACTTTTCAGTTGTAAATTGTTAAAGTACCTGTATGTGTGGGTGTGTGTGTGTCACTGTGTGTATGTCTATATTTAACAATTGATTATGATATATGGACTTATAAATAGAATCATGCAGCCTGAAACACCTGCAGCCGTACATGTAGGGGCAACCTGCAATTACCAAGCAAAGCCCAACTGCCTTCTCAATGACACATTTTTAACAACAAACCCCATGTAAAAGGCCATCAATTCTGCTGAAAACAAAGACTCAAAAACTTACATAGGAATGAATAAGCTTGACTTTAAAACAAGATCCCATAACCACAAACTTTTGCTTACATGTAACAATATTAGATCTCTGAACACAACAATCACTGTCACAGTACATGTAATATTATACCTGGCTGTAGTGCGACCCACCCTTGGATATGCCACCCAGGTCTGGTCAGTGAACTGAACGCATACAATGCCACGCAACAAAGTTGATTCTCAATCTTCCGTATATGTGCAGCGAAACCTATAAAGAAAGGTTCACCCTGTCAAGCCTCATCCCCTATCATACTGGCATGAATACCTCGATATCCTATTCTTCTTTAAGTCTATAAACAAGCATGTACTCATTTCTGAAAACACCATTCCTACCCGCTTAAAATCATCCAGGCCAACAAGATCCGCCCAAAGCCCAAACATTGCAAGCTTCAAACTTTCTAGATGCCGCACTACTTCTTTTCAGCGCTCCTTCCTTAACAGGAGAGTCCGAACCTGGAACTCACTTCCCTCTGAACTCCATGACACCAAATATCACTTCTTATTTTAAGAACCTTTTGTTGAAACATTATTACTCTGCAACAAGTAAAATATATGAGGACAACCCGCGAACCTGGAAATCGACCTGTCCCAAGTGCAATGCAGCGAGGTGTCTGACCAAGCTAATCAAATTTGTCTCTTCTTTTAAAAGTTTCCTTTAATTTCCGGGCCCACAGTAATCGGCGCAAGCGGTTGTGGTGACCCTGCCAAATAGTGTTTTTTTGTTTTGTTTTTTCTTTTTTGTGTAATCTTGGCGAAGCTTAATATAGAAATACACAAATAGCTCTTTCAAACTTGAAGTTCGTATCTTGAAAGCGATTTTATTTTTTTCCCATACGTTTGCTTATATTTCAAGTGACCAGCCGTAAGCGCTTATACCCAAAACTCGCAAGGAAACAGTGGCACGCGCAGTAAGCATGTACGTACAACAATATTTAATATCTATTTTGTGTGGGCTTCCTTCTTTATAATAACTTTTCAAGTGCCATATTCTTTAGCAGATTCGAACCATTGACTGGCACTGTAAATAAACGTAAAAAACAATTTAAATTGAAAAGGAGGGTGGTTAAAATCCCAAACTGGCAGGTGGCACTCGAGATGGATAATAAGTTCAAATATAGCCCCGAGGTACGTGGGATCAACTTGGGATATCCAGGTCCAAACACAGATCCGAGAGGGGACTGGGCTCGAACACGGGATTTATACCAACTCTCTTATGAGGTATCCGACCAAAATGGCGGAAAACTGCTTATAGACTAGCTACCTTTGTTGATTTGTGCTACGGCGAGTACAGGGGCTGTCGTGAAGTTGCGAGACAGACGCAATCACCTCACTCAGTCCCAGAAGTCAGATCAGTGCACATGCAAGCTTTTCATGTCTAGTTTTAAATGTTTAAAAATTCTGCTCATGCCCAATACTATATTCAGATTTAAAATACAACCATGCTTTTCGGTGAATTTCAAGAAATCTTGCTGCAATTTTTGCTTAGAATACTACTTTCAAAAATTCACGATGAAAGACATGTTGGGCAATGGTCGTCATCGCCTACAGATATTTCTTCGTCCCAATAAGAAATTGGTCAATAAGTACGGGGTAGGGAGAGGAAGGTTGGGGGCAGAGTGGGATGGAACATAAGGGGTTGTGTCATAATGTTTTGAACACTGCCAAATTTTAAAATTCTGGAATTCACTTGTGCATTGACTTAAGTAATTATTGTCAATATTCTTCAACAACTCCAGATCCAGGCCCCGAAAATCGTTGCAAAATTCCACGTACAAATCTTCTTAATCTGGAGTTCCGGTAACTGTTATGTAGTTCAAGAAGATCACCCGATGTTTTCCCTTTCTTGTTTGCAATAGTAGCATCTCCTCCATGCTCAATCAAGAATGTTAAAAAGTCTTGCCCTCTAGATCTCCCAGCGGCCATATGCAGCACTGTGTTACCTTGCTTGTCAACAGCATTCACGTCTGCACCTCTTTCAATTAACACTTGCCAAAATGTTGGGGGATAGTAGCCTCGAACTGCCACGTGCAATGGTGTACAACCGTCATTATCCATAGCATTGACAAGTGCGCCCTTCTGCAGGAGCATTTCCGCTTTCTCGCACTGTAATGCTTCAGCAGTAAGATGTAAAGGAGTCTTGCCTCGTGCGTTGCGAGAATGAACATCAGCAAATCTTTGATCAAGTAAGAACTCAACGATTAGAGTACTATAACCAAAGTTGTGCGCGGCAACGTGTAACACAGTGTTCCCCTCCTTGTTAGCTATCGTGGCATCAGCACCACTCTCTACTAAAAGTTTGACGGTTGACACATCGGTTGTAAGATGCAAAGGTGTCTCCCCTTTGTTATTAATGGCATCAACTGCAAATCCAAACTTCAACAACAGTTGGACCAGTGACGCATTACCATAAACAGCAGCGGAATGCAATGCAGTCCAACCCTTCTTATTAACTGCATTTACAATACTGTCTCTGTTGTCCATGCCAACATCAACATCTGCGGCGTGCTTCAGCAATGTTTCGGTTATTCTTTGACAAGAATGTGCCTTTCCCAACTTTACAGCTATATGGAGAGCATTGTTACCTTTATGGTCAACAGCCTTTGGATTGCTTCCGTGATCTAGAAGGAACTGGACACAGTCAGCATTGCCCCATTCACATGCCCAATGGAGGGCCGATCGTTTTCGCCAATCGACTGCTTTTATCAATTTCGCATCCTTAAGTAAAAGAAGACGTAAAGTTTCTGGCTTTCCCGACCTTGCAGCAAGTTGAAAAGGTGTCTCGCCACGGCGATTCACAACGCGGATCTTTGCCCCATTCTCTATCAGAAGTCTAGCTGTTTCAGGGTCGCCCTCTACGGCACTGTGCAGTGGTGCGGAACCGTCTGAATATCCTCTTTTCTTCTTCACATCAAATCCAACGTCAAGTAAAATTCTTGCTATCTCAGGACTAAAATATTTAGAATAGTGCAAGGCTAAATCACTTGAAATCTTCTTTTTTCCACACTGTCTCAGTTTCTGAGCGAAGTATAATGCTACATCGGGAGTACGGTTCCTGCCAGTAACTGCATCAACTAATGGCGTCCATCCAACGCAAGTTTTGGCGCTTACATCAGCACCATGCTCTATCAGTACATCGGCCAGTGTAATGTTGCCAATATGGGCAGCATGGTGAAGGGGTGTTTCTCCATTATCATCCAATGACATCACATCAAGACCACGATCAAGTAAAAACTCAGCTTCTTCTTCACTGTTGACAAAGTGAAGGAGAGTTCGACCCTCGTCATCACGGGTTTTAGGATCAAGTCCTCTGTTGACCAGCTTCTTCAGCAACGCAAGATTCCCTCCCTTGACAGCAAGGAAAAATACTGGTTGGTCGAAGTACTGTCCCCCTTCCTGTTCTAGAAGCTCAAATGTTTCCAAATGGCCTTGTCTGGCAGCAAGAAGAATGGGGGTTACCTTACCCTCACACTTCGTGTAAACGCCATTGTGACCTCTAACACCGCCACTGAAGTCATCATAACGTTTAAAGTAGTGTTGGATTCCTTCGTAGGATGTGTCTGTCTCTCCTGCATGGACATCAGCTCCACGTGCAATCAGGACTGCTGCTGTTTCTATAGAAGGAAATAAACTGCCTCTAATAAAACCAATAAACACAACGATGTAAATGCTAAGGAACCGGGCATGCAAATAAATTGTCTATTGCTGTGGGAATAAAATGCTCAAAGAGAGTGTTCTTGGTATCTGGACATCAAAACTGCAATTTCAAACACTCATTAAAAGGATTCCTTAATCTGGAGCACACGCATTCGAGTAAAATCCTTACGAAAAACCAAAGCTAGTTAAACCCTTACCTGTGTGACCTTCCCACGCCGCCACGTGTAACGGGGTATAACAATAACACTGTCCCATGTCATCCCTCAGACTCATGTCTCTGTCCAACATGTATTGCACAGTGTCTGTACGGCCAGCTTTTGCTGCATAGTGAATCGCATTGATTCGTCTGTCATCTTTGGACCGAAGAGATACCCCAAGATGCAACAGTTCCTTCACAACTTCAACTGAATTGTGTTCTGCAGCAAGTTGAAGAATCGTTGGAAGCTCTTTGCTCTCCTCAACAGGAATGTTGCAACCTTGTGCAATTAGCTTATTGATATGTTGAACGTTGCCTTGTCGAGCTGCCACGTAAATCAGAGGCCATTTCTCCAAACCTTTGCAGTAAAGTGTCAACAATTCCTGAATGGACGTGTGTGAAGGGGTGTCAAACAGGTTCAAGATGTCTTTCAGTTTCTTTCCTTTGTACGGTGAAGATGAAGAGCTCAACACAGGTACAGCCAGGACCATTATCGTGTCGACAACATTGGGACTAAGTTCTAGAAAAAACTTCACTGTTTCTATGTCACCTTCGATACAAGTGGCATGTAGAATGCTCAAACCACTTACTGGGTCAGGCAAGCCCACAGCATGGAAGGCCAGGGAATGTAGGGATTCCATGGATCTAAAGAAGAAAACAAAACCGTTTAGCTGTCAAGGTTTTTTACGGATCAAAATCATAAAACCTTACAGCTTAAAGACCTATTTGCAACCAAAATACTTTGCGAGTGTAATTGAATTTTTCGGGACCCATTAAAACCAGGCTATGTTTTGTCATACTGACATCTAAAAATGTCCAATTGGGCTGCACTGTTATTTCAATAAATAAGAATGTAAACTTCATGTCGGCTGAAACAAAAAACTGCACTGCGATTTGATAAGATAAATATTAATACACGCCCCAAAGCATCTTGGTTAAAAAATGGCCTTTAACC
>JAOEHT020154622.1:0-11888 GCA_025448195.2 Parazoanthus atlanticus
TGTATAAAGGGCACTGTTTTTACATCAAAGATATTGAACTATTAACTCAGCATTGGGAATGTATAGGTTGCCAGCAAAGATTTACTAAACATTCAAATTATAATCGACATGTAACTAATGGTTCGTGTACTGGCGGAAAACTAAATTAATCTGCCTCGATAAAAAATTTAAAAAAATAATGAACTCATCAGAGAAAGTGTTTTATGGGGGCAACACTCAATTTAGTTACGTAGCATGTCGATGGATTGTAAAACAGAGTGAATTAATAGGTAAACATATTCATCATGCATTATGCGGGCATGGTGGGGAATTTTGCATCGAAATCAAAGATAGAGAAATTCTGGTTGATGGCTATGAACCCGAGACAAAAACTATTTTCCAATATTATGGATGTAAGTGGCATGGATGTAAGTGTTTAGCTAATAGACCCTCGCTTGACGAGCAAAGATATACCAAAACAATAAAACTGGAAAACGCCATGAAAGAACTTGGGTATGCGGTTATTTCCGTTTGTGCATGCGAAAAGCCTGAGTTGGCGAATGTAAAACTCGAAAAACAAATTATCCCATATCCTTACTTTATAGATTATGATTTTGAGGCGCTTCTTGAGAAATTTAATGAAAATCAAACTGAAGACCTCACCATAAAATCCACACACATACCAATATCGGTCGCGATAAACGATAATTTTGACTAATAAACCTACTTTTCTTGTTGATAAAGATCCCGAGAATTTAATTACAAAATTTATAGAAAATTTGTAAGAACGACAAACAAAAATTGCAAATAAGGTTGAATTATTATACCCACCACCTGGGGACCCCGGGGGCTCGGAGAGTGAGAAAGCGCACCTTCCAGAAAAGTTATTTTGGATTGGAAATCTTGTATTAATAAAGTTCCGGTCTTCGGCTTTAATTCGGGTAAATACGATATCAACATGATTAAAAATTATTTTGTAAAAAATCTAGCTCAAATCTCTACGATGAATGTTGCCAAAAAGGAAATTCTTTCATGTTTTTATCGTTACCCGGATTCAAATTTCTTGACATTAAGAATTATCTTGCTCCTGGGTTAAGTTATGATGCTTGGTGTAAAGCATATGGTTGCGATCTCAAAAAACTTGTCTTTCCGTATGAATGGCTTGATAGTTTCGATAAATTAAATCATAAAGGACCTTGTGAACATAAAGATTTTTATTCAACGATGAAAGGTGAAATAACTATATCAAAAGACGAATATAAAGATTTTTGTGATGAATTTCGAAAAAGGAAATGTGTAACGATGAAAGATTGGTTAAAAGAATATAATCTCGCGGATGTTGAACCGTTCATTGATCGAGGCATTAGAGAAAATAATTAGAGAGCAATATTTTCCTTATGAAATAGACTTACTCAAAGATGCAGTTAGTAAACCAGGAATCTCAATGACATAATTATGTACTTAACAAGACACTGAAATTAAAACCTAAAACTGAACCTGATCTTCCGGGGTTACTAAAAGCCAAGAAAATTCTGTTATATTCTCCATTGTTAAAATGGTATCTAAATCATGGGTTAAAGGTTACTAGTAATTATAAATATATATCGTACATATCTAGTCGACCGTTTCAGTGGTTTCCTAAAGAAGTCGCAAACGCTAGACGCCAATCGGATCAATATAAAGAGAAAAAACAACTAGGTGATCAGCGAAACTCAAGGGTAATTCTTTCTACGGAAAGATGATTGAGAATTTAGCAAATCATAGAAATACTAAATTCACTACGGATGAAGATTTAGTTGATGCCGCTTTTAGAAGCCCATTCTTTGATGACTTGGATGAAATCAATGGTGCTTATGAGATTAAACAACGAAAAAAGCAAGTTAACATAACAAGGCCGTATCAGTGTGGGATTTCTGTATATCAGCTAGCGAAATTGAGGATGCTGGAGTTTTATTATGACTTTGTTGATAAATTTATTGATCGAAGAAATTTCGAGGTTATTCAAACGGATACCGATAGTTTGTATATGGCAATATCGGCTGAAGATCTAGATGAAATAATTAAACCAGAATTACAAGAAACTTATAAAGTCGAGAAATCGAGGTGGTTAGTAACTGATAAATATTCAGCTCGTACTCCTGGACTATTTAAACCGAGTTTAAAGGGAAAAGAATGATAGCTCTAACGAGTAAATGCTATTGTGCGGATACTGGCGTAAGCACGGGCGTAAGCACTGGAAATAATTCGACTGAATATAAGGCAAAATTTTCTTGTAAAGGAGTCAGTCGAAGGCAAAATACTATGACTTGGGATAGATATAAGGAAGCTCTTGAAGGAAGTATTGACAAAGTAAGTAATACAGGTTTTGTAAGAAAGACCAGCATACAGTAACCTATCAGCAGCTTAAATTGGGGTTATCTGCCTATTATGAAAAGAGAATTGTCTATAAAGATGGAATTCACACAAGCCCGTTGGATGTATAAAAAATGATTTTAAAAAATATTAATATATATAAAATATTAAATATGAACAAAGAAATTGCTGAACAGATGTTTCATCGTGTTATTGAAGGGGGGCTTTGCCCCAGGCACCGTAATATTTTAAGTAAAGCGAAAGAGCAAGAATATCTAGAAATTTTTAATGACGCTTTGAAAGATACATGAGATGGAGTGAAACTAGAAATTCGAAGGAAAACTGAAGGAAGCGGGAATATCACCTGCAATATGTTTATAGTGGCCGATGCATTAATGGAAATCGCGAATTCGAACTTGCGTTCAATAATGTATTAAGTACATTTTTGTAATAATACAAAAGATGGAAGAATTACGAAATAAAGTTCCATTTCACTGTATTATTACAGGGCCAACAAACTGCGGTAAACTAAACACCTAAACGATCAATTAAGAGGACCTTTTCGTTATATGTTTGATTAGATTGTCTTGATTTGCCCTACATATGATCGAAATAAAACCTATCACGGATTTGGTAAAAACGACAAGAATTTTATCGTTCTGATGCCCAACGCAAGTGACTCGGGCGGCAGCCCCCAAGCTGAAATAGAAGACTTATTAAGCCTTTGCACTGAATTATTTTCTGGTACGAATACATTAATTATTCTAGATGATTGCGCGGTATCGAAAGATCTGAAACATTGGTCTAACAAATTTATTGACCTTGGATTTTCCGTAAGGCATAAAGGATTATCAGTCTGGGTATTGACACAGCAATTAACCTCGATCGCTAAACCGTTTCGTGATAACGTAGGCTGTGTAGTCGCATTTCATAACCCATCTCAGATAGGCACAAAAACTTTGTTTGAGGATTTCGGGGCTGATTTAGATGTTGAGACTCGTAAAAAATTTGTGGAATTATTAAAATCTGAACGATATAGTCGATTATGTTTCTGTCTACGATTTCCATTTCAGTGTTATTTAGAGATTCCAGCCGCATCGATTTAAAAGATCATTAATACAGCTGTAAAAAGATGACGCATGTTGAAGATTATTTAGACCCAAAAGAAACCGTGAAACCAGAGACAGAAACTGACGATGTCGACAGCAAACGCGAATCACTTGCAATCTTGGCATCTCTTGGGACAACAAAAGATTTCCTAGGTGTTGAGATGAGTCTAGGTGATACTAAGAAACTCTCAAACCATGTTGGGAAAGCAGGTTTCCACAAGTTTAGTCGAATCTGCTATTCAAGTAGCTACTTATAACATTGCGGCTTTTGTTTCAATAGATGATTCAGAAAAACTGTATCAGGATCTTAAGAATGATGAATTAATTAAACGTGAATTATCGAGCTTTGCAGGGGTCTTAATACTAAAAGGAGGAAGGTTCGTAGCATTAGCTAGCGCTTTCTTTCAAGTTATCAAGCATGTTAAAATAGGAAAAACTGAGCAGACTAATAAAGAACTAACAGGAGTAGATGAACACATGCTAGAAGAAACTGGGATATCCACTGCTATCTCCTATAGATATTTTGTTAAGCAGACTGGGAAGATGTTATTCAAAGATTGCTTAAACAATCTTTAAAAATATGTTCAACGAAAATGAACATGGTGATGAACAAATCACAAGATCCCAGACGAAATTAATGCTAAGCGGGCGGCGCCTCAGAAAGATCCCAAGAAAGTTGCTGCTGGAAAAAATTAGCAGAATACAATAGAAAGGCAAAAGATGCTTTTGCTCGAGAAATGAAACGCGAAGCTGAGGAAACAGAGGGTGAACCTCAAGGTGAGAGTTGGATTCCAGAATTATCGTTTACGACAGTATTGACATTAGTTGGTATTGGAATTACTGTTATATATTTATTCTTCCGTTTTTATAAGAAAGATAATTTTGAGTTAGCTCCAGTAACAAGGTCATTTCAGATAGTAGAACCCCCACCCCAGGAGCCGTCCCAATGTCCACAAAACCTTCAGTACCTCAGCAGAGAAGTGTAATGACTTAAAGATATATATATATTTAAGTAATTAAAATATGTCAGAACAGAACAAACTAGTGAAAACTGTGACATATTCGGCTGTTCTAGTTGGTCTAGCAGCTGGAGTTGGTTATCTCGCTAAAAAAAATATTGAAAGAGAATTCCTTGGTGATCCAAGCTCGAATGTTATAAATTTTGGTAAATGGACTGCGGTTCTTGCTGGTTCTATGGTGTTATGGTGTTAAAGATCTCGAGGATCAGAAAATTCTACCAAAACAACTTTAAGAAATAAAAAACCAGAGACAAAATGGCTAGTATCGCGATTATGCTCGGTGGAGCTGTACTCAATGCAACTACGTTCATAGGTGGCTCCTATCTTGCGAAATATTTATCTGGTGGTAATGATGCATTAGCTGAAAAAGAAAGACACGATTAAAGCTTTGGAAAAATACCAAAAAGCTTATTCAAAATATGAAGAAGATCGGCAAAAATTACTTGATTGGCAAGACCAAAATAGACACAACGATGCAGTCGCATCTCAGAATCTAGATAATACCGATGAGGCTTTGAAACTGCTTAATAGAATGCATCCAGATGAAAATTTACAACTAGTGAGCGAATCAAAATTTTCTGATTACTACCGGCCCTCAAAAAATCAGAAAATGGGTGAAATGGTCTATGTGAACGGAGGTATCAATGTTAGCTCTGGGTTACACAGCTAGTAAATTGCTATAGTATCTTAAAGATTTTATACTTAACAACTAAAGTATAAAATCTAATAATGGACACCGAAGATACCGAAACTAATCCATTTGGCTCTGGAGTCGAGAATAAAAGTATGGATGATGGAGAGGACATTCCATTGTTACCGTCTGGTTCGGGAAGTAGCCGCGATCCGTACGATATGCCAAGCCGTCGTGGCTCGTACGATACGTCAAGCCGTCGTGGCTCGTATGCTGAGACGTCTTTCATAGATAAAGAAAAAAATAGGGAAACAGCTTGGGATAGAATTCGTGAAAAATATCCAAATTTCGATCCTGCTAAACCACCATTTACCGCCAGTTTAGATAAATACGGCCGGGTCATGGTAAAACTTGAGAGACTTAAAGGAAAAGATTATCCTTTGTTCGGGGGAGATGGTAAAATAAATGATAAGTTACCGAAAAGTGTCAAGAAAGCTCTCGGCCCTCCGGCGGAAGAGGTTGTTGAAGTAGATGGAGAAAAAATCTAAGAACTACAGGCTGAACGTGATGAATTAACTACTCAACTTGAAACAGATCAAAATCTGAGTGAGAGTCAAAAAGAAAACACAAACCATCAGATTAAAGAGAGAGATACCCAAATCGCAGATCTCGAGCGTCACAAGGAAGAAATAGAAGAACGAATGTCCCTTAGAGATCGCGTTAAGGCTATTTTCAAAAAATATGGCTTTACTGTATTAGCCGTCGTATCTACTGTGAGCGTGAGTTATTGTAAATAATCTGAAAAACGGATTAACCAGTCTCGGAAAAGGCGTAGGCAATGGCTTAAAAATCATTGGAAAAAAGTAGGTGAGATCTTGCCCGAATTGGTTGGTGCCATTGCGAATTTTATTTTCAGAACGGCTGGCAAAGTGATCAGTTTTCTCGCGAAAAATGCATGGTTACTGATTGGCGGTGTTGTTATTTATTTCATAGACCAATTTAAAAAGAAGCAACGATAAGTGAAAATGAAACCAGTGTATATTACATTGAAAACAAAAGAGACAAGGTGAATGTGAATATTAATCCATCTATCGTTTTGGGCGAAAGATCTCGTGTTAGTCTAGTTGATATTAAAATACCCGCCGAAGAAAAATATAAAATTTTCACGACTGATCAAGGCATTGGTGATGATGGTAGCGGCAAACAGCCCCAAATCGTTCAATTCCCAAACGAGTACGGTAAATATAACATAAAAAAAAGCTGCAACAAGTTATTAAAACGAATCCTAGGTCTGCGATACTTGGTCTAAATATCGAAATAACAGACAAGACCGCATATCTAACAACACAACATAAGCCATTTTTAGTTTCATCAGAATTATCAGAAAAGTTCAACATTCCAATAAGTCTACCACCTTTTAGCTCAATAAAACTTTTTGGGGAAAAAAATATTTTATATATTGTAGCTTGATCGAATCCAGTAATTCATACTCGGCTTCGCAGGTAAACAAAGAACTTAGAGTAAGCCCATCTAACCTATTAGCAGTTGTACCGAAAGGTGGGGCTTGGCCCCGATACCCCGAAGTATCAATCCAGCCTAATAAACATGTAATAGATAATTTCACGCTAAGAATAGAAGATGAAAATTTTGAGACTCCAGATTTAAATAATGAGGAAATCATGTATGTTTTAAAGATTTGGTAAAAATCATTTAAAATGGACGAATACAATATTTACCCTGATTTACCTAAAGATGGGGAGAGTTTTTGCTTACAGCAATCTTGCGACGCTTTAGGAAAACTAGAAAAAGAAGTTAAACATTACGAGAACGTCAAGAAAAAATACAAACGCTATCATGATATTCTTTCTAAAATTAGTGTATCAACCGGAACACCTTCGTTTATTCTAAGTAGCTCTGGGATAGGAACTGCTCTAACTGGTATAGGGCTAGCTGTAGGGGTTAGCCTGGGCACAGTTGGGCTAATATGTGGCATTGCGAGTGTGATAACTGGGGCTACAGCTAAGAAAGTTTCTCACAAAGTTAGTAAACATGAACAAACGGTGGCTATTTGCGAGGCTAAAGTAAATAGTATAAAAGACCGTATCTCAAAAACAAATTTCTGGCAAAGAGTTCCACAATATACTTGCTGAAATTGGGAAATATCATTCGATGAACAAGCGATTAGGACAAATATCCAAAAAAATCCCGAAAAAACAATGTAAACATGGCGGAATTAAAAAGGCAAATTCGGGCAGAAATGATGCGAAAACTCGAGGCTTCCACACAAATCATTTAGAGTCCAATTTGCTATATCGCTTGCTGGAGTGATAACCCGTTGAATAATTACAATGAAGAAAGGCCCCCACCGTATAATCTCGAATACTAATCTGAAAACATTACGTTACCAAAGAAACATGAATAAGCTCTGGCAACGCTTTCGTAAACGATATTCAAATGCAAATTTCACTAAATTCAAAACAGACTATTTTTTTGATAAACAAAACTTAATGTTTGTCGGAAAAGATGAAGAAATCTCTGTATTTGACGACGATGGGAAAGACTTTCGACCTAGTATTTCTCGAAAGAGATGAAACAAAATTTAGGGCTCGCTTCTGACTTTCCTTTAGAATTAACTCTTAATCCAAACCCAAAATTAGCGATCGCAGCCGTTCCTTTTGACGGCAAACCTCACACGATTGGTGACAAGCTTGTCAACCATGAAATTTATGTCACGCCGAGCGATAAATTTAAAATAAAATTTCGGGATATTTTCACTCACATCGTGATAACTCGTACAAGCTCGAGTGAATCTAGAAAATGGCTTGCTGGACCAAATATGAATTACTGGCCGCAGGAGCTTAATTTCGCGATTTGATGTGCCACATCCGGATGTGGCGTCAGTAGTAAAATATTATTTCAGGATAAGATGGCCGATAAAATTCACGATGTTAACGACTCTGAGCTATATTTATCACCACAAATTCGAGCCTTCTTTTGGTTTCATGTTTACTTTACAGTAAGACGTATATTATTCGAGATGGGTGGCATACAGAACGCTCTAACTTTACCAGGACATTTAGCGTTTAGTGAAACAGATGATAAATATGACGTACCTTCATTTAAGCGGATTTGCGCGGAATTTACCATCAGCCCGAATTCAGATTTTAGATTCATAAAAGGCGACAATCATGGTCTTGACAGTGTTTTCCAGTATTATATCCACGAAGGCTATATCGAAACACCTTATAAATATCCAAATAAAACCTCAAAGTTCTTTGACGAAGGTGGGAAGGCAAGTTTGGGCAACTCGTTCCATACATCAAAAACACAGAAGCCAAAAATCAGTATGAGTATTTCATAAATCCTGTTTCACATGGTTTAACAAGTGCAGGGTTGTCGCGAATTAACCAGTCCATAGAGGCGTTTGTATATTGCATTCTTAGTTCACAAGTTAACGTTCGAAGTGAAATTACCGGATCTTCTGGCAGTGCTGAAGAAGTACGTCGGGAGTTCTTGGTCTTAATGGAGAATTCAATAAGAAAGCCTGATATAAGTCAATCTGTCCAAAGATTCCAGCTCGCGTTCCAAGAAGCACGCGTGAAATTAGATTTAGCCATCTCCCCGGGGAATTGGTTAATTCCGTCGAGAATGGTGATAAATACAGCGAGTATAGTCGGATATAACAATAAACTAAAACACGCGAGCCCAAGTATGAAACTCGGAGTGAATTCTGATGTGAATATTCCTATAAAACAAGTTGGAATTAAACACAATTTAGGCGCCAGCAAAATTAATTTACCACACGCGGTCGAAAATAAACACGTTAAAGCAAAAGTTGGCACAAACAAAATTAATGTTGACCCAAAGATTGGTACAAAAGAAACGTTGCAACAACAAAGGCTCCGACTTTTATTAATTCTACTCACGAAACGAATTTGGCAGTTTTAACAATCGGGACAGCTGGAATAGCTTGGTTTCTATTTCGATAGCATGAAGCTACTTATTAGTATAATCTGTCACGCGTGGGAAACAAATTACACCCACCCATAGCATCTGGTTGAGTTTTCGCGATTACGCGCAATCGTCATTATTATCTCGATAACTATTTCAATAACACCCACGCGTAATCGCCATGGTTATAATAAGTGTTTGAGATTTCACGCTTACGCGTAAGCACCATTATTATGTTAAGTGTTTGAGCGGTAAGGTTTCTAACGCGTTAGAAACGACATCACAACTTAACCATTATCATGTTGAATTTAATACCGAGAGTATTAAATTATAAAAGCTCAACCCATACAGACTCGACAAGAATATTTCTGTTTATTATGCTCACAAATCCTTTTACCGCCGCAGTCTTTACAAAAATATCTTTGCCTATTATGTTCACAAATCCCATTTCCTTTACAAACCCGACACATATATTTATATTTTTCATGGATACAATAATATCGCTTAGCGTAGGTGATCTTTTGCACCGACTCAGCAGTAATTTGTTTTTGAGGGGTCGTGACTGCATCCGTGTTTACAATACTTTTTAGAGGCCAAGGCAAATAGCATAGAATTCTATCTGAAAATTTATTAACTTCTTCGGTCACTTCTTGGCGAATCTTTGCTATAGTTCTTGGAGTCCGATTTGGTTTCACGCTTTGGTTTTCCATCTTTTTGATTTAATATTTTTTTGCTTTTATATTAATAAATCAAATTTAAATTAATTCAATTAATCCCGGGTAAAATGCCTCTCATATACTACTAGGCCACATTGAAAGAAAGAGACATCGACGGGCTGTAGTAACCAATCACAGCACGAGACCAGCATTTAAAGACGTGAGTGAAGCACTTCAAAGGTACTTCAAGACGATCAGCGCCGCTAGTTTGTGCTCTCCGAGAGAAAAACTCTGTGTTCAAGGGCCACAAGGACCTCCTGGTGTACCTGGAGCCAGTGGACAAAAGGGATCGCAGGGTAAAATTGGGCCGAGGGGAAAACAGGGTCCAATAGGAGCACCAGGTGTTTTAGGGCCCCCAGGCCCCAGGGGACACAAAGGAATGCAAGGAGAGCGCGGACCCATTGGTCCTCCAGGCCCCAGAGGAGAACCGAGAAACCCGGCCTTTAAGCCGCACGTGGTCATCTCGCCAACCTCCTTAACAATTGGCGAGAATAGCACGGCCGTGTTTCACTGCTCGGCCTGCGGAAATCCAAAGCCACGAACAACATGGATCAAGGATTCTGGCTCACTGGATAACAAGCGAGTGATTACAGACAGTACTGGAAAACTAGAGATCAGAGGAGTGGGGTATAATGATTCGGGAAACTACACTTGTTTGGCCGAAAATATTTTAGGGAAATCACAAGGATCTGCAAATCTCAAGGTTACAGGTATGTAGGTTTTCACAAAATTTACCTGCAAGCTGTATGATTGATATACCGAATCCAAAGGAATGAGTCACTCGATAGTTCTTCCAATATCTACAGATTCCTCGCAAAAGAGGCACGCGTTTTAACTGAAGATTGACAAATGAATTAAGCCCTGTACGTGTGGTCTGATAGTCCATTTCCAAATCACGCGTTTGTGAGAATAAACAGTAACTTTAAGTCAAGATTCGTGTGCATTTGATCTATTCTGCGAAAGAAGTTACTGTTTATGAAATGGGTGCTGTAGTGTATATCGGAAAAGAGCTACTGGTTCGACTATTTTTAAAACAGTGTCTAACTGTTGTTTGTGCCACAATACTAACACTGGTGAAATTTAGACCTGGTTAATTGAATATTCGGCTCACTGTGTTTCTCGTTAGGCAGTAATAGATAAAATAATTGATTGGTGTAAGTTAGGTTTTCAAATTAATATCTGAAACATTTTTCAATTAACTACACAAAACGATCAAACGACTTCGAATTCTATGACGCAACATGTGTTTCTGAAGACAGCATTGTTTACTTTTTCTTTTAGCATAAAGGCATTATTAAGCTATTACTTTAATTAATAGCGATTAGTAATAGCTAGCTATATAATCTGACAAAAGCTGTTGAAAAATGTTACTTGGTATTATGACTGCGAGCAACGTCTGCAACATTTTTTCAGGTATTCCCGTCTTCAAAAGGAAACCCCCATCTATGTTAACAGTACGCGAGTTCTCATCCTTTAACATCTCTTGCGAAGTCTATGGTAACCCCGGTCCCGTTGTTAAGTGGTCCCGGCTGCACTTCCCCATCAACCACACACGTGTAAAAGTACACAACGGTTTGCTATCGTTCAACCTAATACGACTGGCGGATGATGGAATATACACCTGTAAAGCAACGAACGAACACGGGACTATCCAATCAGTGACGACCATTAATGTACAAAAAGGTCAGACGTTTTAAGAATTTGTTTTAGAACTGTATGAACGGGTTTAGCATAGTAAATACTTTTGATCAAAAATGAGGGGGGATACTCCATATAATGGGACATACGGGAGGCTCCGCCCGTAGGGATCCCTTTTTCCAATTGCTGGAAGTATTTGAAATGGTAGCTATTTCATGCTCGAAGTATACGATAGGGAAATTAGAAAGTGCTATTTCGGTACAAACAATAAGAAGAGTAAGAAAAGATGCTCTCGTTTGCCGTTACTACACGTACCAGGAATGAGTGTCAACAAAAAATAGCGATATTTGAAAGGGGTAAGATTTTCTGTTGTTGGTATTTTAAAGGGGAACCACTTTGGCCAAACATGGTATCTGCATGAAAGCGTAAGAGGTCAAGCCTCTGGGCGAACCTCTCGGGGGGGGGGGGGGGGGGGGGGGGGGGGGGGGGGGGG
>JAOEHT020154696.1:0-20046 GCA_025448195.2 Parazoanthus atlanticus
TTGATCGTGACACAACTTTCAAAATGTACAAAACTGACACTGACAAACTTTGCGAAACAACGTCTTTTCTATTTTTTTTAGAGAAAAAAGCCACAGTAAAATTTAGCCCCAATGATAACCAAGTTAGTTTTTTTTCAGGCTTTCCTCTGTAGATTTACGTGAACTAAATATTGATGAAAATACAATAATAGTTCTGACCGATTGCATCACATCACATCACGCAATAGAACAATATTACCTGACAACATTTAAAACTGCAAACTCGACAACTTTGACTTTGAGTGAGTCATTACATTTGAGAAGTAAATATACTTTATTCTTGTGGTTTGTTTAAAAAGGTACGTATAGCTATTGCGTTGACCATTCGAGTGTTAAATTTTGTATGGCACGTGCGTTTTCGTGCAGAGCGAAACGTTTTGTTTTGTTTTGTGACCGTCTTGTGACTGAACTTCACAGCAAAAACCTCACCAAGAGATGCGTAGGTGTTCTGAACTTATGCTCTTGATATTAAAATTAAAATTTTGCTCGACATAACAAGATATCGAAAATTTTGCTCGACATAACAAGATATCGAAAAAGTTAAACGCACCCATGTGCGTTTACCAAGCTGCTTAGTTTGCAATTTCATGTAAACAACATTGTTGTTATCTTCCGTCATTGAGTTTCTCTGCCCTTGTTTGTGTGTTGCAATATTGGTAATCAACTGCAGTGGTCATTTTTACTTTCTTTGTTTGAACAATAGTCAGCAAGAGTCGAATTAGTTAAGTGTGCCTTTGGGCGTTGGTGCAAATGAGAATAGTGCGCCTTTGTTTCATTTCAAGAGCAACACACTGTCAACATGGCGCCAAATCGTAATTCTTATCCAATATCGTTGATCTCTTCTCTTATGCGATTTCTCATTTATCACAAGCAACACTTAAAGAATTAATTAAATGTTCAACACACGATTTAGCTTCACTTGGCGCTAATATCACTCACGTAGGTCGGGCATATAATTATATGATATTAGCTCTTCAACTTTTTGATTGTGATTTCAAATGAGTGGTTTTTGTGGTTCGAATGTTGCGAACTTTTGAAAGCTAGTGATTAAGTTGAGTGTAATTAAGTAAAATTAAGAATCTGTGATTTTGCAAGCACAGCCAGTGAAAGTATTTTAAAACAAATACGAAGTTATCTCGTACTAGAAACAATATACATTTTGAACAGTACACTTTGTCGAGAACTGCAGTGTTCTGTTGTGCAGGAGCTTACTCCGACATAATCCTTTTAAAAGCTCTAATAAATCTTCATTTTGTTGTCTTTTTGTATTAGGAACTTAACTTCACAACTAGCTGTAGGCATCACAGCGTAGACATGTTTAGAGGTACGCAGATAGTGAATCAATATTAATGTTTCGAAACACAAAAGCTCAGGGCACAATATCCCAGCATCACTAGTTTTGTTTTGTTTGTCTGTGTATGCGATTACTTCAGTTTTCGTAGTGTTTTGTACTTTTATTCGGTCATTAAACAGCTTAATTTTGTTTTTGTTTGATTTGTGTTTTCTTTTGTGACTTAAGCACAGTATTTCTTCTAATACAGATACCGTTCAGTATGCAACCTGTTTACTGAAGACTTTGTGGTTTTTAACCGCCGTTTATGAAATGTTGCTTTTGTGTTTCAAAGATTAATATTGCCGTGCTGAAGTTCATTCTATCACATTTCATAGTACAGTTATGTAAAATTGACTTTTAAGCCCCTTGAAATTTGGTAACATTTCGTCTATCGACGATCTTTTCTCTTACTAGAATTATCAGTGTTTTCGTAGCATAGCTGCACTACAAAGGTTTTTGGTGCATTAAACGCGCTAAGTTTTTTCCCGCCAGAGAAAACTCATGATGGACAATATAATTTAAGAGCGTCGATATTTTTTATTACTTTTACTCTCGCCATTTCTATATTCTATTTTGCTAAAATGACTGGGAAAGCGCAATTCAAAGATGTCCATATTTAATTGGAGCTAACGCAGCCGAGATTGCATGCTAGAACATTCAGCCCACTCAGCATTTGTTTTATGAGATCAGTTGGCCTGTATTCCATAATATTGTGCTGTATTATCATACGCCCCAATACCATGTAAACGTTTTCCTTACTAACGCTGGAGCAATGTCGAAGGCTAAAGTTTGATTGAAATAAAATTTGGTGTGACAGCCATGCATGGCCACAGTTTCAGACAATTCTACAATAGATTACATTCCGGTGGAAGAAACGCTCAAACGACACCAGCATTTGCCAAAAATCTGATTCATTTAATCAGTTCTTATTTGCCAATGTTTGAATTTGTTTTGTGGATTGAAACTAGTTTTAAACAATGGGATTATAGACTGTTTACTCCTGCCACTATCAATTTACTCGCTTTATTTTTCATTTATCCATTCTTTTTCAATTTTTGAATTATATATTTTGTAGTTGTATATATATATATATATATATATTTTTTCTGTATCTGACGAGTGGCGTTGCTGAAAATATCGAAACTGTTTGAACTGGCCTTGAGCAAAAACGTTCTAGCCTCTTTAACAAGAAAGAGAGTATCAGTGATTTATTTTAGTTTAAGTTGGAAAGACCTTCGTGTTCCACTATATGAACTCATTTTCTTATCCGCATTCATCAGTATTTCTCAGATTTCGTGTGACCGAGTCTGCCAATTCAGTTTTTTTCAAAAGTCAAAAGTTGTCGTGTTTAGATTTGACTGCGACTCCAATCTCGACTACGACTACAATAATTAGCTTTTGAACATCGTAATGTTGACTGCGAGATTTTCCGGCAGCAATTCTCGTAGTAAAGGCACGAGGACGGCGATGAGATTTGACCCGACAATGATTTTGCAAACTCCTGTGACGAATTTGGTCATACCAAAAGTCCTACCCGTAGTCAAGTTTTAAAAAATAATAATAAAAAACAGAAAACTCCCACAGTTCTGCAAAGAGCCTATTTCATGTCGGTCTCTAATTCAACTTAATGAGCTCAAACGTGGTTGGTTCAGGCTTATCAGTTCTTCACTGTTTGTATAATATATAGCAAAAATGATGTGCCTTTGCGCACGGCATTAAAATATATCGGACAACAGTTAGTTTAAAGGCTACCGAACTATATAATTCAAATTTATAATCAAGTCCGGCTAGAATTTGTTGACAGTAAGCTCTGTGACAGTTCAGAGCGTGAGATATTTCAAGCTTTTGTTGAGATCCATCTTGTCACCCGCTGTATACTTTCGGCAAAAATGGGTTTTGTGCGTGTCGTTTTTTGAAACCTTTCGGGCTGTGAGCAAGACAGCCTCATTTGGTGTTAGATCTGTGGTGATCTGAAGAGACAAATAACCCGGTTGCGAATTTCGGAAATTGTCTGGAACAAAACCTGATCATCTCTTGAACACCATATAGTATTTGTAACGCGCAGTTTTCAGTGAAAAGGCTGAGGTTTTGCTCAACATATTTTGTAAGTACTACTGTAGTAATATTCATTATTTACTGCCCAGTTGTGAGTTGTCTTTGCAATCAGTGTTCAGCTATTTTGGTTTTTTCGCCAGTGAACTAGGAAATTTGCGTATACGAAGGTGCAATCTTATCAGTAGTCCAATAGTTGCATGTTAACCAATATTGTGCCAACTTTGTCAAAACCCCGCGTAACTTGACCATTTGTTTATTCTACCTGTTTCTATAGAAGAGTGAAGAGTTTAGAAAGATCTAGCAGCAGTGGTGAATCATGCAGCTGTAAGAAGTTCTGATAAAATGGAATTCTTGATACTGTTCGCCTTTTTATCTTTTCCCGGGCAAACCATCTGTTTCTGTGCTGTAACTTATCAGCTGTCTGCATGTGGCATTTTTTTCCAGCGAAGCAGCAGCAGTATCTGTATGTCCATGCAGGTTGCAGATGAGAAACAAAGGCACTCAAATGCGCTTTACATGCAAGAACTAGTCTAATTTAACGATCGATATTTTAGCGTGTTTTATCCTAGCTCGTTTATACATTTGACGACTGAAAAATGTGCTGCGTGGGGTGCTGTACTTTAGCTGCATATAACGACTATAGAAAGCATCACTGTTGAAAGTGAAAGAATTCTGAATACAGTTTCACGGTTAAAACTGAGAGTCGACAGTTTTAAATGGTTCCCCACCATTTGGCCCGACAAATAGCTACGAAAAGTGCCCAATCCAAATAGCTGAATCTCATGACTGATGACTCTTTCGGCGTTAGCTTTGTCAGTACGTAACTCTGTGGACTGAACTGGCCCACAGTGGCATGGCAAGCGAAAGCTCTTGTCGAGTACACTAATTTCAAATTGTAATTCAGTCTGAACTCACGAACTGAAAATCCATTATGTAACCATTCAAATGCAATCCTTTTGCTGAGAACTGTAATATCGTAGCCAGCAAAAATTTTGAATGCTGACGGAACCAGTTGACGAAAACCAAAAGTCGAAGTTCTTGATGATTAAGTGTATATTCTAATGATGATATTTATAGTTTGTAATCAGTTCTTAATCTGTGGACGATGACAAGCTATGGTGAAATCGTGAGCTGACCAAAAATGAAGTCAGTCATGGATATATCTTCATGGTAGTAATAGTTTGTAGTTTTGCATGAACCAACTAACCATTGCACAAAATTGCCAACAATTCAGACCCCAAACTTTCGACGAGTTGATCTCATTTTTCGGGTAGTACAAAAGGTGTATTTCGCAATTAACCCTTATATCTATTTTTACTGTGTACGGTTGCTTTGTTTCCCAGAAAGCGAAAGCCTTAATATGCGGCCAATTTTTCCACTGTAAGGATATTTTTCAAAAGCTAACACCATATACAGTGCAGTGAGCAGTCATGACGTTTTATCGTGAACATGGCGATGACTGAATACTGTAAGTGCTAATTTTCTTGCCATTAGTGGCCCAGACATGCCCCTTTAATTATATACAGTTGCGCAGTCGCGTCTGTTGGTATCTAGGCTTGAAATATTGATACTGATTGCTGGATATTGTAGATCTGCCCCGTTGGGATCGAATGATTTTTTTCCACTACTGGTACTGAGTACTAAACAACCTGAAATCAAGAAAGCAGTTACTAATTATAAACCGCTCTCCTTGCTCGTATACATCTATTGTCCATTGATTGGCTAATTTACCATTAGTTCTGTAAACTGTAAAGACATTTTTTCCATTAGAATGCTAAGAGTAAATTAGACAAATAATTAGAAGTTTGGCCTTCATCCTTCATCCTCATATTTTGACCTTTCTTTGTTTTAACGAGTTCACTGATTATAGCAGGGTGCGAACTGAAGGCCTACAAATCAACGAAAAATGCGGGGACAAAAGTTCAGACTTGTAGGTAGAAAACTAAGCAGCCTACAATTTCAACTGAATAAAAACTTATATGGAAATATTCTTATCTCCGAAAGCGAAAAAGAAAATTTGTTGGCCAAAATCGCACCACGAAGAGTACTTTTTATATTTGGTTAATTGCTGTTATATTTGTTTCATAATTTCTGCGCTGTCAGGACTTTCGAGTTCGCGTGCTACTATGCGGAAGGTCCAACTTATTGGTTGGTAATGATAAATGTCCTTGATTCCTGTCTTTTGTAACACTTCGGGTTTTTTTTTCCATTTTCGGACAAGTGTTCTGATATATGTACGTATAACCTGAGGGATGTGGAGAGTTTTGCTCGCAGGGTCAATTCTGAGCGGGGGGTCCTGTCTTTCCCTCAAACAAGCCACTACAAAATCCTAAAATAGCATTCAAGCGCACTCTTTTAGCTTTTTTCCAACACGAAGATTTGACACTGAGGTACGTGCTCTGTGAAAATGAAAAACTTGTCACAACAGGTTTTTAATACAGGAAATACCCCCATAGCACTTCCTATAAGTATAACAGTTCTCACTCACTACATTTGATGTTTATGAAAGCTCACTTAAAATAGACGGCTCTGAGTCTGAGTGCAATGGCAGAGTATTATCCCAATCTAGTTCAGATAGAGTTTAGATGGAGGTAAAAATTTTAAAATTTATGCTGACCGTTATGTTAAAAAAAAATTGGGTCGCGTCATATACATCTCGAGATAATGTTTACCTCCATTGTTACGTAACAACCGGTAGAAAAAATGTCACGTTCCTCGTTTTAGTTGATACGTTTCTGATTTGATTCTGATATACTTAATGTTTCGTAGCCGGTTTAGTGTTGGGAGCCTCAGCCACTATTTCTCTTCCTGTTTCGCAAGATTTTCAGTTTCAGGCGGTTTGCGTGAGACATATAAAGGATATGACAAACTTACGGATATTTTGTTTTTTCGGTTCATATTTTGTGTTCCTGTTTATAACATAAAACCATCACAAATCTGGTTATGAAAGATCATGAAAACGTACAGATCGTGCTCGACTCTCTTTAGCTTCCTCTTAAAATCGATTGGAAAGAAAACAACACGTGCAAGAATTACTTGTAAATAATTCCTTACTAACTCATGACCATCTACGACTCGGATTGTGAAATTACGAATAAGTATTCGGCATTGTAAAAAGTGTTACCCAAGATCCTTCATTAAAATTCTTGTTGGACGTTATCATGGTCTGAATACTTAATTTGCACAGGTAAATAATTATCCGATGATACACATGCACGTTATATGAACTGATTTGCCTATCTGAAAATTATTGGTATATGCTTGGAATGTATAATGATAACGTGGGAAATTTTTTGTACTTTTAATGTTATAAATGCATGGTTAGATTCTTTAATCATAAAGGAAGGTTAAATATTATAACTTCTTAAAGGTCTTGGACTTTTCTTGGCTGACTATATACTCTTATACCGGATCCGTATTGATTCTTGGGTGAAATGGGAAATTGTTTTTTGCATTTGTAGATCAGTTTTCAGTCATGGTTCCGTCTTATAAACAGAAACAGCAATATCGATAGAAAGAAGTGTTTGGTTTAAGCTATTACAGCAACACAAACAATATGCACAATATTGAATTTAATTGCCGAGGTTATGGAATAACGCTGATTCAGCCCTTTAAGATTTTCATCGGTTTAACTATCTGTGATACTGGCTCAGCACTTCCTTCATACTCAAGACCTTTCAAGAGAAATTCTAGTTAGCAATTCAATAACCCGCTTTTTAAACTTTTTGGAATCTTATCCTAAATTGGCTAAAAATATCACAGCTATATTGTAAAGAATGGAGGAGTGCAGAGTGAAGACTGAATCATTTTGACTTTTGTAGTGTCGCTTGGTTAAACGAATGGATTCAGATGGAAAAATGTAGGGAATCCAAAGTTTGGTGCTAATTAGAGATTTGAATCCCTTCTCCTTGTGAGGAATGATCTGTGTTTCTTCTTTCAGCCCGATGTGCAGAGTGATACTCGAAACAAATTATGATCAGTGCTTAGGGCATGTCTGTGCGGAATTGCAACCCTGTTTAAACTATACCCAAAACTGTTCTACAAACAGTAGACTGACTTTGTTAACGAGGCTGTTATTCTTAGCAGCATGTGAAAATCTCTCTGTAAAAATCTCTCTAAAATAAAGAAAAGTTTAGCGTCGAGTCCTATAACTTAGAATAAGCCATCGTTAAAGTTCTGTGCGAAATATGTAAGTGAGTGAGCGACGCCGTCAATGCATTTTTAAAAAAAGTATACCCGACTTATTGTCGCGTCATTCGCTCAGATAGCTTGAGGCTCTTTTTGATGCAAAGTGGTATATATTTGGATACTTTGTTCCTATTTCAGGCCTTCTGTTTTATTCCTTGAATAGCCATGACTAAGAACGGAGGAAAAAAATGTCTTCGTAATCAGTTTACAAGAGATTTGAGTACTCCAAGTAATGGAACAATTTTTCAGTTCTTGATTCCGTGACAAAGCCAGCGACCAACCAAAAGACGTGAAGAAACAGATCACATCATGTTTAAATTTGGATTGACTTTTTAGTCAATTTAGATTGTGGTATTGTATAATTTTGAAAGCAAACTTAAATGCAATGGCACGAAATTAAAATTACGATTCGGGTAGAATACTCTTAAAAGGAAGTTTAAACGTGCAGGAAGTTTCAGTTTGCCAAAGTCATCATTTTTCCCCACGATCTGGTGTGAAGCATTTGACTTTTGTGTGATTGGACGTGATCGTGTTTTGCTCTTACTGCTGTCTTCCTTTGTGTACTGTACTATTTAACGTGAGCGAATCCGGCTTATTGATGTCTGTCCTTAGTAATTTTAATTGTGGGGTCTGTGCATTTTAGTCAGGATTGCCTCTTCATTGTTTGACTGTTTGAAGTTGACTCTGAGGGTTTTGTATTTAAATGATATTTGACGATATTTGGCTTCTTACTGGAAGTAATAAGCATGTATTTATTGTTGTTGGTCGAGATTTCCGATAAGTTTCACCAATAAATAAAATAGAACAACTGCTACCAGAAATTTACCCAGTTATTTTAATAATAATACAGTATCGTTTTTAGCTTAGCGTCCGAGGAAATATTTTTATTTGTGTCAAGGCCTTTTAACACTTTGTTAACACTTAGATAATTTCATCCTGCTGCTTTGATTTCATTCCGAGCACGTTTTCATTCAGTTTGTCATTATATTCAGTTTACTATTTCTTTTTCTTTTTAAAACAAAGCTTCCATGGGTTTAGAAAGCTGATCTTTGCAGAACAAATTGGCCGCGTGCCACTTTTGTGCATTACGTGTGTTTCCAAGGAAACTGCCCCAAAACACCTTCACAATTTAAAATGTTCGTATCACTTGGTCGTGCAAAGTAGTCCAAGCAATAACGTGAGCTGCTTTTCATATGAGGCCTCTGGAAATTATCGATACAATGCAGTAACTTGCTGTTTGGGGTTTTTGTGGACATCCAAGCGTATCGAGTTGACAATAGCTGTCAAACTACAGTGTTAAATAAAGTCTAAAGTTAGATTGAGAACGTGGGTCGCTTTTGTTTTCTTCTTTCGACGGTATTAGAAATAAACAATAAGTGTGGGTGCTAACGAGAAACCAAAGCTCTTTTGAAAACTTTTGCAACGTCTTCTGCTTCGACCTGAGCTTTGACGATTTGTTGTAATTTGTCTTTTTGCCAGAATTCCCAGCCGAAAGTCGAAAGATGCTATTTTCCTGGCGACAATTTGTCCGATTTCCGGACGTATTAACGATCACGTAAGCTAAATTATAAAAGAAGAGCATACAATGTTTAGAAATCTTCTTGTGGTAAAATTAGTGATTACGTTCAATTTACAATAAAGATTTTGCTCTTGAAAGATTAGCAGAAAAGGCTCTTGCCCTAATTAGTATCGTTTTCGTTGGAAGAACACTTTTTGCACAGAAATATTCGCCGTTGGAATCTCAAACCGAATCATCGACACAGTGTTTGAAGTTCAATGTCCCTTTTGTTTAACCGACAGTAGCTGAAATCATGCTATTGAATAATATCTGTGGTGTTTTTGAAATGGAATTCGTGCAAAGCTTCTGCATTGACATTGCCCTTATCTAATCTTTTATATACTGCTTTATAGTTTAAAACCATTTAATATGACTGCCCGTCGTTTCTTTTAATAACCCTCTCCTGGGGATCAATTTGTTCGCGTGCGACTTTGCTACCAATTTTCCGTGGTCACCAAGCCACGAAACTGCTTTACAAAAGCACATACAATTAATCTTACGAGTAATGATTTCACATCTCGCAAGGGTGTCGCTATTTGTCGAGAACAGGGCTTTTTTAAGTGCCTGGCTCAATGCCAACACGTTACAGAATAGGACCAAGGAGAATTGTCCAATGACACCACGCTTCAATTCTGCTGGCCAATCAGCGTGCTGGTGAAGGACGTAGATGACGCAGTCGTAAATAACAGGTCGTGTGCCGCACGAGCCCCGTATATAGAACAGAGGTTCTTTTTTATATACCCACGACACAAACCAAAACAAATCAGACCTTGAATGTGTGTGAAGCAAACGTGCTCTCGGATAACTCGATGCAAAACTTTTTGAAAAGTAGGTTCATTTTGTTCCTTACAATAATGCTTGTTCCAGAAGGAAGCTTGTATACACAAAGGAGAGTTTGTAACGACGTTGGCGGACATTTACGAAGGATTGCGGATGATTTCCAAGACAAGAAATTGTGTGAACTTGAACGGGAGAGAACGCTAAAAAATATCTACCAGTTCGCCACTTTGTCGGCTGCTGTAATACTTGTCGGGGGAATTGTTTGGAGATGGCTAAATACGTGACGAAGCTTGCTTGTGGGGACTTTCCTCGCACAAGTTAGTACAGAATTTATGATTTTGCATGATACATATTTGGTCGAAAGATTAGTGGAAGTTTTGTTGAAGTTTTTGTGTTCACCTGATCGATCGGTCAAGTTCATTCGCCGATCGCTCATGGGGGAGGGCAAACTGTCACTTTAATCTCATCGCTCTTGCACACACTAGCGGACCTATCTTCGTGACTTCTTGAATTCTGTAGTGCGCATAATAATAATACTCTTCTATCTTCATTTTGGTCCGAAGGTTTTTCTACCGGTAAGAAAATGGCAACGGAGCGAGACCTGACCGGGGATTTTGAGATTCTTATTTATAACGACGCAACTGGCTATTTCCTGTCATGCTGCCTGGAGACTTATTTTGTCGTGTGCTTGCTGTTGGGTTGTCCATAGAAACACAAGCCATATAATCATACAAGGGGATGATAGCATCAAAACCCGCTGTTATGCTACATAGTGTTGCCAATCTGACCTTATGCCTAATGGAGAAACAATCAAGACTTTGTGTTAATTGGGGGTTAATAAAGTTCTCTCGTGTAGCTGATGATATGTCGCTGACCTCAACACCAAGGAACTGTGTGACGATACCTTTCGTCGTGTTTACGCCCGACATTACTCAGCACAACAGAAAATATTTTATTTAAGGCGATTAAAATAAACGATAAACTCAGAAGTCGAAACTGTACACCTCTCTGAGCCGGGCTTCATGCCAGAAATGGGACACAATTGTCAAGTTTAGTAGGCGGCCACTTGGAGCCGCAGTAATTGTCTCGGATCATTCTGCATAATGTGATAACTTATAATTGTGAGACGAACCAAATCCTTCGATTCAACATCGATTCAACACAAAAGCTTGGAGAATAAACATAACGGCACGCGCTTGAAGGAAAAGACAAGATCCCCGCTCGACTCTTTCCGTTTCCGGTCACTTGTGGAGCTCCTTGTGTAGAGTGACGAACAGAAAATTGTCAATCTCGTTTCCTGAAAACGGTTTATTTGTAAATCATTTCCTTCGTTTTAGAAGAGCTCACAAAAACGGTGCGTGACACCACGATAGAAGCTGCGATTAGCAGTCTTATTTTCCATTCCTCAAAATGGAATTCAGATGCAAATTTAGACTTATTTTGACAGGCCAACAACTGACGGATCGCCAGTTTCACGCCACGGCAGCGCGCGAATCGGCGGGTGTTTTGGCGCGAATCTGATGAACCCGGAATCATCACGGACAAAAATTACATATCCACTCCTTGTGAAGGGGCTTTAAAATCAGTTCGCAGCGCTAAATTGTCAAGTTTTGTAGATGTTTCGTGTAGATATTGGAATTAATATGCTACAAAAGCAATTGTAAACTTTGTAAATATTGTGCAAACAATATGTAAATAGGTTTCCCCTCGCATTGGTGTAAATAACAGATGAAAATCAAGAATGTATATTGGACTTTTTTTGTAATTTTGTACAGAATCGGAGATCATATTGCCAAGAGGAAAAGAAAACGAGAGCCTTTAAAATTGAATAAACATATGAGAACCTTTAAACTTGTAAGTTTTGTCTTTTTAATGTTTGGTTAGGGGTCATTAGACATTTAAACACCGCTGGAGCCACTGCTAACCGTGACAAAGCCGAATAGCAATTAGTTTGCTTTCCATTTCGACTATATTCAAATTGCAAACTGGATTCTATTGAGCTGTCTTTGCTAAGTCCCGACGCATGAAGAACCATAAAATATTCTTTAGATAAGTTTACTATAGTTTCTACTAGTCTAGGTAGTTAGATTTCTGAGTACAGATGAAAATTCTCTGGTGCAAACTCAGTGCAAACTCAATATACTACATAGCCGTGCTAGCCGGCACATGCATGAAAATAAATCTTGCATCATGTAGATAGGAAATTCCCTGCTGTACTGGAAGCGAAGTCTACATTTATCGGTTGACCTTATTTGGAAAATGGAAGTCACGTCGAGGCCTGTTATACGAATATTACAATTTAGAATGAAATGCTGATGCTTGAATATCTGATCGAGAGGTAATCTCGTTGTTGCAAATTCTTTACTATATGCATAAATATATTAAAGCGAAAATGTTTTTTTTTGTTTACGCACGAATCGTGCCAACGCTCTTAAAAGTTCGCAAATGATTATTTCTCATCCAATTATCGAGCTTTTCTTGGATGTCGACGTGTCAAAAGCGTCTGACGCGTGTTGATTAGTTCCTTTTTTCAAAAAAGACAACATTTCAACCAGTTTGAGAAAGGCCATTTCAAACAATCGTTTTCACTTTCTATGCACGTGTATACTATCAAGAGGGATTTCCCCAGAATAAGATCGCAGTTGTAATAGGGCTAGTAACAGGTCATATTTCAAAATATTGCCTCGTCATTTATGTATTAAAATCGTGTATCAGCAGGCCATGCCACCTACAAGATATAAAGTGCGCAAGCACACTTCTCTTTGTTTCCTATCAAAAAATAGAATAGATGATTCGTTTAGAACAAAGGGCACTTTCACGTTGAGCGGCGACTGAATGTGTACAAATGTGCCGGATTTTGTGGGTTTTTCAGGAAGTTTTACGTTTCTGTTTATAGGATACGTACTTGAGAACCAGACACTCGTAACACAGGTGACGATAGCTTCAACCCTCTGAAAGGAAGTACACAAAAAGTTTAACGAGGCTATAACTTTGCAGTAATAACCGTGTAATCTCTCACAGTGTTGGTAATATTTCGTTCAAGTACGAGAACGCCTTCGGAGAGTATAGTATTTCGGAAATTTTGATGTTACGCGGAACAACAATTTTTCGTGCAACATTTTATGCCAAAAATTGAATTCGTGTAAGAAAACTGTAACAATCTAACAGTAACGTAGCTCGTACTCGAAGCACGATTTTTGACGCAAATATTGTGATTCCGGTAACACGCTAAACTGAGTTTTTGAACCATCCTTAAAAACTCGCAACATATTTCCACTAGAAATCATGCGTTAAAATTGCCTTCCGTACCCGTTACACGATTTCGATTTTTTGGCGCAACATTATTGGATTAGAAATCGTTCCGCCGTGCAATATCACCTTCAGTTCTTATGTATCTGCAGTGTCAAAATGCTGGGAAACTGATTTCTACCATGTTTCTAAATATCAGTTGTATCTGATCAAAGACTATAAAAAGTACTTAAAATGGTTTAAGAAATTGTTCAAAACTATTTTAAAAGCTTGATTTCTATCACATTGTTGCCTTTAATAGTTTGTAGATAAAAATAAAACTCGTCAGTTTAGACGGTAACGCTTTCAGTGCACGTCACTGCCAGTCTAATTGAAGAAATTACCAGGTATGAGTTATACTATAACTGAGCGCAAGTTTAAGAATTTAATTTTAACTGTATCAGCAGAACTAGAGACTAGAGTGATTACACTGAATGAACCCGTGAAACAGTCAGTTTAACAGTCATACAGTGTCCACTAGAAGACTCAATCAAAGATAAGAAAATGTAAATAAAGAAAAGAAAAGTTTATTACACTACTATCTATGACATCTACTTCATGAAACCACTCTATCTACAAGGATGCAAAGTAATATTTCAACATTCTGCAGTAAGAAATTGACTGAATAGTTTCTTTGTTGCATGTCAAGAAATGGAAAAACAAACACTAGTATGAGAATCGCAATATCAAAATGCTTTGGGAGGTAAATACGTTTACGTCAATGATCTGTCTTAATGCTTAACGAATGGCTACATTGAACAAAAATCCAAATCGCTCAATATATAGCTGTATACTAGCGGGGCAATATACTGAAGGTTTTCGTGAATAAAGTAAAAATTGCTCGAAACATAATTGAAGGTAAACAAGTTTTTGCTAAAATGGAATCACATCAAAACAACATTTACCAAATCCGTCACGAGTTTGAAAAAGAGGAGTTTTCACACTTGTGAAATAGTGAAGGCATCTTGTGAGAATTATGCGCTTTTATTCAGTCGGTTATTTTTTCTGTATTAATTCATTTGTCCGACTTCTTGTTTTCGTTTCCGCCGAAAAGAGTTTGATGGCAAGGTAAATATAGATTTTCCATTGTTTTCTTGCAGCGCTGAGCCGAGAAATTATGGTGTTGTTCCCTCTCCTTCGCCCCCTTCGCCGACGGTGATCGGAAATCATCTCGGTAGAAGCTGAAGACACAAATTAAGATTTTTACGATGAAGTCCAACATCAAAGACACAGTTCTGCAAGTCAAAACATGTTTTCACGAGGAATGTTCTCGGCCTTTGTCGAAACTACAAGCTCATCTCGCCAAAGGACACGCTGAAAACTCAAAAGTCAAACCCAATTGTTGATACGTTTCTTATACAGTTGACGAAATTGCACATGCACGTTGTGTATCAAATGTCTTTTGTAGCTTTATTTCTTGCAAAGCATTAGAATAGAATTAGAAGTGTGTGCATTGTAGTTACTTGTGGTGCCTTGAGATGTCTGTAAGACTTGAAGTTGTGGTGTTTGAAAATTTGTCGAAAGAGCTCAAGTGAGATTACCGAGTGCCAAGTTGGAGTGTTTGGAAGTCACTGGAAGAATAAGCCGTTGTTGTGCGTTGGTGGATCTAAATATAGCAGAAGCAACGCCAGCTTTGATCAGCTGGAAACTCTTCCCATTGTTTAGAATTTATAAGATTTATCAGTTGACTGATAAATTTTAAGAAACAAGTAACACCAGTCGGTTCTACTCTTCGAGAGATGCAGAAAGAATGGTCATGTTATGGGTTATCTATAAATGCAAAAATGGGAACTTTGAGGAAACAAATAAATAAAATAAAATACTTCTACTCTTCAAGAGATGCGCATTTAAAATGAGCGATCATGTTGTCATCGTTGAAGATGGAAAACTCTAAGGAAAGCTTTAGAAGTACGGTAGAAACGATTCTGAGCTTTATGCCAAAATCATCTACATGTAATTTGCAGGATTTCAAAATGGGAAGGTCAAAAATCAATTTTAAGGGGAAAAAATGATAACTAATGATTCAGTGAAGCAGAAGATTTTGACTTTGACAAAAGTTTATTACGGCGAATTTTCAATGCTAGCACTGATCGATTCGTTGCTTGTATTTGACTGATAGGTGTCATATGCAATCAGTTTGCCAGTGTGATTGTGTCTGAACAGTTTATAAATAGACTCGAAACCAATAACGTCAAATGCAGTGAAGAACAAAGACTCGTAGATAAACTACGACAAGTTACAACTTGTCCTGGCAAACAGAAAAATGCACCACGCGAAGAATTTGGTTTTGGTAACTAATAAAACTCCTGCGTTTGTTGTAATAATCCCCGTGAGAAAGGGAAAAATTGGAAGATTCCAAAGAAAGTGAAACTGCTGACAAATGGAACAGAAAATGAGTAGATACTGAATACGGGTCATTTCATTGTTGTGGATTTTCGAAGGGCGATAGGTGAAAGTCTATTTTGATTATATAATGGCTCAATTAGAGAACTGAATGGTAATCAGTATATAATTCCTTCCGACTGATTTTCCTTGACAAAGAATGGTTTGCCAGCTGCTTTTAAAAAGAAAAATAAATGACTCATTAATTGGAACAACAAACCTTCAACGAATGGATCAGAAACAAGAAGAAAAACTGAACTACAACCTTACGTACGGGAATCTAATGGAATGTGTAGGTTGGGAATTTGAATATTTGTTGTTGACCAGAGCTAATTTGTGGTACAGGGTTCATATGGAAAACCAATCCCGCCTTCGCATGGAAAAATGTAAAGCTGTTTTTCTAAAACGAGAAAATAGATGACTCATTAGAACAACAAACCTTCAAAGAAACAAGCAGAAAAACTGTGTTACAACCTTAAGACAGTTAAGTACAGGAATCTAATGGAAACATGTAAGTTGGGAATTCTAATATTTGATGTTGAACAGAGATAATTTGTGGTACCGCGTTTATATAGAAAATTTGTCCAAAATTAAGGCCGAACGAACCGTTCATATGGACATTTTCCCGTATCTCTGTTTGCCGGATCCCGCAGCTTTTGCTGACATTATCCCGGCAAGTGGGCCAGCCCCTTCTCATATGAACCAACGCACGAAAATGTTAGTACCGCAGACATGGGTAAAGCGAGATCACACTATAAACTATTAAAGCATGCATGACATATTGGCAGCTGTTACTTACTTAATTCGCGAGTGCAATTAGTTAGGTAACTTACTCTCTGTCCGAAAATTAAATATGAAATTGAAAGACCAAAGAGTTCAGTTTGTTTTTATTCTAGTGTTTCATGTTTTCAGTTTTTCTTTCTGCCCCTAGGCTTGTAGCTTATGACGCCAAATCCTTTATTAGTAAACGCTTTTGTCAACATCGTATTTTGTAGCAATGTGTCATATAATGTGGTAAACGAATTATAGCTCAAATCAGCTTCAGTCGTTTTAAAACCAATTACCACTTATTAACAACACGTGCGGACATCATTAATATCACACTAACAAACGCTTGGTGTTAAAGAAGGGGTTTCGACGGTTTCTTTATTCTGTCGTGTAGAAACTAATTTATTTTTTCTGATCTTTTGTTTGTCTTAGAAGATGACTGAACCGTGCGATCTGGCAGAAAGCAGTTGAGCTAACTCAGAGTACGACAGCTGATAAGAGAAATGGTGGTTAATGTGGAAACGGAAGGTCAACAGTTGCATGAGGCCTTGAAATCTGGTCAAGTACCGACAAATGATCCGCGCATGTTCCCCGCAGAGACTATATCATAATGCGGCCATTAAGACTCACTGACATGTAGCAAGACAATTTGAACAGACATCTGGTGGATTAATATTTTTTAAAATCCATTGTCAGCCCTGGTAAGCCTATAGGGCTAAAGACAAAAACCGATTGTACTCACTTTTGAACCATTTGACGAATAACCACAAAATGACCTTTCGTTTTGCGTAAATAAGGACTAAATCGATTGGTGTTATTTGTACTAACGTATAAGCAATTTGATGAAGCCCCACAACGTGACCGATCGTTCTGCTTGTTTTGAAGAGTAGTTCAAAATGATTGGTGCCGTTATTCGTTTTAACTTTTGAACCCATAAAATGGTCATTCATTTTGTTTGTGCGTCTTGAACAGTAGAAACATTCGTTCCAACATTTTGAACAAGTTGTCGGAAACCCATAAATTGACCATTCATTTTGGCTTGAATAATATAAAAATGATTGGTGTTATTCGTTCTAACTTTTGACTAGCCAGTTGTGGAAAACCTATAAAATGACCATCTATTTTGCCCGTTTTGAAAAGTAGAAATGATTGGTGTTACTCGTTCTAATTTTTGAAGCGATGTTGAAAAAAAACTCGATTTTCGAAAATTATGCTCTTTTGAGATTGGGTACATATGCCGCTTGTCGGCAAAAGTAGATGCACTAAGGCGCATGGCTTCAAAGCTGTCAAACAAGGCTGTCCAGTAAGGTGCGTATCAATCCCCCGACCATCCCCCCCCCCGGCAGCTTGCATGTACCCCGGCATCTCAGACTGAAAACGTTCCTATATACTAGAGAATATTGAGATGTCTAGCTTCAAAAGTCTAGCTCTAGTGGAAATTTGAAGTATAAATATAATAGCCAACTTGATCAGGACTCGGCACAGACAGCTGTAGCTGAATATATAGCTAGAGACAGTATGTCATGCAATAACAATGCACTGGGGTTTGATATTTATTGTCTATATATTATATTTTTATGATATATTTATTCGTGTTATCAGTATGTATTTGTAAAAGGACCTTCCTGGCCTTGTAATTCAGCCCAGTACGCTGCAAAGAGGACGAATAAAACATTACACATTATAAAAACCCATAACACAACCATTTTTTTTTAATCTCCTGGAGAGTTGAATGAGTATTTGTCGTAAGTGGCGTTATCATATCCTAACGAGTCTCAGGTCAAGTCAGTGTTGTTTTTAAATTTACCATCCCTAACCTTGGGCTATTGGCCATTTTATTATTTCATTGAACTTGAGTGGTGGCCATTTTCCGGCCATTAACCACGCAGTCCTTAACTCCTTCCGAAACCACAGGCCCTACCTGGCAACCCCGAGTAGTTTATTTATGTGAACGGATTTCTAAATATTGATGAACTTGTACCATCTCAACAACCTCTCTTTTCTCCCACCACCCCATCTTCTTTCCTCGCGTCTTTTTCTTAAATCAGGACACTGAACAATTTGTCAGCCAAGTTTCAAAGCAGCAGCATGTTGTCTTGAAATTACAACCAGTATAAATTGGCTGAAAAAGTTAAGAGTTTTGCTGTATTCATTTCATGATTGCGTGGTATGGGTTCAAACTGCTGACCTTATCTTAGCATTAATTTCATTAGCAAGTTTTCAATCTTGTTTTCAGTCTTTAGCATGATCTTTTGTCGTCATGTAACAACAACCTTTGAGAAACGTTTTTTAAAACTTCAATCGTAGATTGCTTTTGAAAGCAAAATCTCTGATAATGAAAAAAACAACGTGTACTTGACTTGTCGTCTCCACCAACGCATCTGATAAAAATCAAGAAAAAATAAACAAATGAATACTTTTATGTGCTAAATTATTTATAGCCATGAGATAACGTCAATAGATGGCATGACGCAGGTTAATTTCTAGAACTCAGCTTGTCAGAACATGGGGCTCGGTTGGTATGTAACATGTTTTTCACGATACAGAACCTGTTTTATAAGAACGCTGGGCCTGACAAAGGCCGGAATGTACAAAGAACATCTCAGGCTGAGATTAAGTAGAAAACGTTTTATACTAATAATAATACGTAGTATCGGAAAGTGGAAAAGCCAATATATTAATGCGGCTGTAATACGTCTAATAGTGCAAGATAGTTTGGTAAACAAGCCGTCTTTTATACGGAACTTATAATTTGGGTATAACCAGTTTCCGTGGTACATTTCTTAAAACACGAGTGCTTTCCGGCTGAGTTGTGTACAACGTATTTCATAAGAACGTTGAGGCAGAAAAGGCCGGAACGTACCAAGAACACATCTCAGGCTGAGATTAAGTAAAGAGTGTTTACTTCTACGTAGTATCGGAAAGTGGAAAGAGCCAATATAATAATGCCAATAATGCGGCTTTAATAGTGCGAGGGAGCAGTACAATTATACACTTTGGTGAGCAAGCCGTCTTGTATACGAAGCCGTCAATTTAGGTATAACCAGTTCCAATGCATTTGGATGGAGATTAGTTGTGAGGATCTAAAACAAGAAAAATTTAGGAGCTTTTGAAACAAAAATCACAGAAAATGCGTCGCAGTTAACGTTTAGTTTGGGACCCTTTGGTATTTTTCCCTATTTTTTCTTGATCAAATAAAGGACATTTCCATATATGTCACTTTGCAACTGAGAAACGTTAGAGAAGAGCTTTGATACCATTTTTGGTCACTGTTTTGTATATTATCTATTTTGATTTATGAATTGTTTAGGCTTGCCTAGCTTTGACAATACATCATACAGCCATCCTTGATGGTTATCCCTGTTTCACTATGACGTCACAGGATACATAATAACAAACAAAATCACTCTTATTTTGAATTGAGAAAGTCCGAATTAGTTTTTGTTTTCATCTTTACTTCGCTTATTTGACCACAAGAACACTAGCTTTGGTCAAAAGTTCAATCGAAAAATCCTATCGCGGTGTTTTGTAAGCGACAAAATATGGTTTGTTTACATTTTGTTTTGGCCTAATTCAACCCCACAATGCAACGGTAATACGTATTTTGAAAGTGAATTACCACTCATCCTGCTGCAGATATAGTCCACAAAATTAT
>JAOEHT020154697.1:0-11888 GCA_025448195.2 Parazoanthus atlanticus
CTCCACGAAATCATATGGCCGGTCCCTTCCTTAATATTGATTCTATAAGGAGCAGAAAGATGTCGACAAAATTGGTGGGACTGAAAGGCTTAAGAAGGAAAGGAGGAAATCCTACTGCAAAATAAAATCCTTTTCAAAAGATTAGTCTTCAGTTTAGAACTCTAGTTTCCTTCTTTAGTGTAGGATTTTTGTTTGATAAAGGTCTTAAAAAACCTTAAGCTCTCTTACAAAAGTAACACAGACTACCGATGTCATATCGGCCATGTGTATTGTTAAAACCAGGAATTTTTATCCCCGGTATATCGCAGAATGACTTAGATAAAAATTAAACACGTTATCTTAAGCGGTTAGAATTACAAGGGTAACGGTTTTGGCTTCGGATGTTCTGGATTTCCCGCGTCCTTTGGAGACCCTCCGTGCTGAGGAGTTAAATGTAGCCAACATTTTACAAGCGTTAAGTAGTACCGAGATACATGTAGTCCTGCTCTGCATTGGCGTAGTAATTGGCAAACATGATATCGCGACATGTACACATGTGACAGGTGAGGTCAACTGGTTGCCATGGTACCGTGCAGCTGGTGTAGATGATCTGCCGCTCTCCTGCTGATGTTTAGAGCTGAATGAATGGGCACCACGCCTGGCTCGTCCAACAGAGAGAAGCCACAGATACCAAAGTATGAATGAAGCACGTCTGTTGTGGAAAACAGTTAGGCATCAGGTTTTAATATGCTAATGGTAATACTTAAAAAAAGACTACGACAGTCCTTTCTAGCGGTGTCAATTGACAATAATTTGGTATTCCACAAAAAGAATAGATTCCACTTAAAACTGGGCAAAACTCCCAAAATCTGTTTTCAACTTAAATATTTAATAGTCAGTCACTTCTAGAAAAAGGTGTTCAACTGTTTGTCTTTTACATATATAACATAATAATTCAACATTTGTCTAATTGCTGTCTTGTAAACTATGAAGTTTAACTTTGAACACTACATACCTAACATCGCATGACAACAGGAATTAGATTGTGTAGTTCCAGAAAATATCCACACCCCCACCACGGAAGGAATATTTTTTTGGACCGATTCCTTCCGTGGTGGGGATGTGGATATTTTCTGGAACTACACATTTTGACTCTCACAAAAAGAACTATATAAGGCGTTCATAACATTTACTGTTTGTCCTGTCAATAATAACTACTTATTAACCGAGACCGAGGTCTGTACGGGAAATATCAAACTGAGACCTTGCTGTATTGACCGAGCGATTGCGAGGTCAGTGCGTCAAGGCCGAATTTGGAACGTTCAAGGTTAATAAGTATTTTTTATTATACTGTATGGCATTTTTTTCTAAAAATGACAATAACACCGTGCAAGCGGAAATTCTTTACTTCGCTCATCCGGTAATGCGCGTGCGTAGTTCGTTATAACTCGTAATGCCGGTGGGCATTAAAGAATCAATCAGAACGTGCGAAGTATCTTTGACATAAATAATATATTGTAGAACACCCAAATCTATAAGTCTACAAACTAAACTCCAGCAAAAGTTGTTTGCATTAAATTGCAATTTCGTAATTACAGTACAAGTCAGTCAACTAACCTGGGTGGTTTCCAGGCCACTTTGAGAACCCTCCTGTGAGAGCTGACTGGGTTTCTATTAGGTATTCCCGATTTGCTAGTGGATCAGTCAAGGAAAACGAATCTAAAAGCTGTAGCAAACAAAATATATGACATCACATTTCAATAGCCACAAAACGTCGCTGCGTTATTCTTGATCTGTTACATAGTTATTCGTAAATGAATGGCAATGAGTAGCGTTATTATCAGTTATTATTATTGTTAATATCATTATCATCATTATTATCATCATCATATTTTCATACAAGCAGCAGAGAACAGAAATTATGATAAAGAAACAGTCTGTATCAGCAGTATCTCTTTGTTCGATCAACTGTCTGCCTGGAAAGGTTAGAACAAAAGAAATTGAAACACAAAGTGGTATACACTCGTCCGAAAAATATGGTCTTATGCCCTGAATGGGACTCGAACCATCGTCTCCTTGTTTCTAGTCTCTAATTAAAATTAGGCTTCATGTAACCAGTATTTTCTTTACTTAGTTTCATAGTTGGTCCATTTTCCTCTCTTTTACCTATGGAGTGCCTGGAACATTTCCACGTGTGTGTACTATAAAGTGGTTTGTTATTCTAAATTATTATTCTAGATAGTACAGCGACTCTCAAAACTTGCTTATACGTTATCGTCAAATGACATTTTCACTGTCAGTATTAACACTGCCACAGGCATCCCATGACCGTATTTGGGTCTAACTCTTGTACTGTTAGACGATCCTTGTACAGAACAAACTCACCTCTAACGAAGCGCCGACCCAGAAGGAATAGCATGTGTCAACTGGTTTGTTGGGACGGCCTTGAAAACCACCCTTCTGTCGATGCATACACCATCGCTTCAGTCTTTCAAGTTCCAACTTGGTAAAAGACGATTCTAGACGCTTCATAAGAACTAAGGAAGCTATAGCACAGAAAGTTGAGCCACCTGCAAGAAATAGGTTTTGTCACGCACAATTTATGTTAGCGCAGTAGAAAGTACATGTATCCTTGAGAAAACCCAGATCACGCTAACTGAAGGTCAGAGAGGAGAATGGCATGATAATAATTATATCAACATTATATGGCGCAAATTCAATAGACATTTTCAAATGCACCTCATAGTATAAAAATAGCATTAATGATATGCATCATGGAAAATAAATTACTTAATATCAGGGCACCCTGCTTAATACCTTGTTTAAAGTCTGAAGTTGAGTAAAGCTCACAGGGCAGGCTATTTCAGAGTTTAGGGGCGGCTGTAGTAAATGCTCTTTCACCTACTGTAGTGTAGGAGATGTTCTTGTATTAGGGGTAGATAGCAGTAGTTCTTTGTCAGAGCGTATATATATATATACTAATAATATTGATAAGAAGGTGGATTAAAGTTCGTTCATTTACTGCCGATAAAGCTTGTTTCGTGTGGGTGAGTGTTCACCCCCACTCTTCAGGACTGGATTTTACAGTGAGAGACCAATTTGCTGCTTACAGCTTTCAAGCTATACACGTTATGCACGGGTGCTTAAGCATGTCAAGATCATAAGTTCTTTAACTAAAATTTTGTCGCGTGTCTACAACTGTTTCCTAGCTCTGGTCTTTTGTTTAGGCTAGCCATGTCTTTGTGACGAATTATAAAGTATTTATCCAGTGTGTGCATAGTCCACATCTCTTGTTTCAGTTTCAGACGAGTAAGGGAAGAAGATCACCCAAGTGCAGACGTTTTTAACCTTGGTGGTGACTTTACCCGTTATCGAGTCTTGGAACATTATTGTGTGTGTTTTTTAAGAAAAAGAGTAGGATCGAAGTCTTTTATTAACATTGGAAGTTTCAAAATGCCAAAAACAAGAATATTTCTTTGAAATGCTGTTACAACATTGGTGTTTTGATGCAGGTTCAATGTACAATGTACTCATCTGTGATCAGTTATCTTACCGTGGGACTCCAAATTGGGCCCTTGTCCTATACCATAATCATATGACTGTTGGTGAAGAGAAATTCAAAAATCATTACCAATTAATTCATCCGTGACATGTAGAGAGAAAAGAAGGGGGAAATGGTAAGCAGAATTCACACAAAAAACGGTATTATCAAATATAAGCAATTTCAGAGAACTTCTTGCATCCATCACATTAATACTTGGTATAATACTAGAAACTATAAACTCATCAATGTAGTTAATTTTAAAGCCCTATTTACAACTGAGATACTGTTCCAGTGTTTAATATTGGTTTGGTTTGCAATCTGAGTTCAGGTTTCATACAGACCTCAAAATTATTTTTCAAGGACATTTCAAGGACAAATAAAAATTTTCAATGACTTGTTTTACAAAGAGAAAAATTAATTCAGGTTACTTAGAGATTCATGCAAGGTACATGTATAATTTACTCATTTTTAAAATACAGTATGTACATTCTTAGCCTTTGATATTAATAAAACTTGTTGAACATTGCATATTTCAATTAAACTGAACTATGAAATTTCTTTAGAGTTGTCAATCGTTTGGAATCTTGTCCCAATGACAGTCACTATAACTATTTTGATATTATTCATGGACGTTTCTGGAGTCAGTTTAAATTGTAGGATTTGAAGGGCTTTCCATGGTACAAATATACCAAATGTTGCCCAATTTGACAATGACAAGCTGGTGGAACTACTGAAAACACTGTCACATGAATCAAGTAAAATAGTGTGCTGCAGTATCTTGTGGTACAGTATGTGTCAAGTAAAATATTGCTGTGTCTAGTTATATAAGCAAAAACATTGCTGTATCTATTGTATAACCATATCAACTCACTTGACTTGACTTTATATATTGTACCACTTTCTCCTCATCAATTCCCGACCAGTCCTGCAGCATGTAACTAATACAGCAGGCACAGTAGATGAACCTCATGTCATTCTCACTGCCACCACAGGTTGGGGAGAAACTGTAACAGAATTGTGTTACTATCAAAACAACACTTGGCAGGGAAACAGAAGACTCTTGCCTAAAAGCCCTCAATATTGTTACAAGACTATCAGCTGTTCCCTGTTACAGACACTCACAAATATTCACAGGCAACATGAGGAAACATGCCTGATCAGGCATTGAGATGCTTAATGTTTGTCATAAAGAAGACATAATGCAGCAGAATTTTGCAGCAGTTTTTGTGAGACTTTCTGGTCCACTACAAAATTTGATTACAGTATCTGTATATATTATTCAAGTTTTTGATCCAAGCTGAACAATATAAAATGTTAAACAGTAATCGTTTAGTTTTTAATTTAAAACCATAAACAACACACAGAAATGCTTAGTATGTTGTGAATATGAATACCTGTCATGAATTCTAATAAGGGTTGCCACGAATAGTAATACTGTGAGTCCTTGTTATAAATTATAAAACAAGCTGTCATAAATTGTAATAACTAATTGCCAAAAGATACACTATAGACTGACTAATTTGACTGCAAGTTTGCACGTTGTGCTAGATCCTGTGATAAAAAGTAAAGGAATGGGGGAATAATCAAACCTCACCCCCACCAAGTATTATTGAGATAACATTTAGCCCAGTAAAAGTAGGGTTAGAGCATAACAAGGTAATTTTTCAGATGCAATATTTGCATGTCACTTGCTCTTAAGTAATAATGTTGTGTACTCGGACTAAACTGCCTGACCAGGGCACTGGGGATACGCATATGAAAACCACTTCAGGAATTCTCAAATAGCATCACTTCACAATCATGTGGGATTAATTTGGCATTTCTCTGACACTGTTCTTTCATTTTAACATTACTTGAAACCACAAAATAATGCAGATGTCCTCTCTTTACAATAGAATTGACAAAATTTAAGTTAGAAAGAAAGAAACTGAGAAGTCAAACCTCTCACCAAAGTTGTTCTCCCCCCGGCAGCCCATTCTGCCAAGCTTAAATTACTAGTTAAGAAGTTTAAGTTGTCGATTTCATGACTTCATGTCCTGCTGTTATTGCGGGTGGGACCACAAACAAAGCCAAGACTGAATCATGGTTTAGTTTGAGGATAAACCTTTTTGGATAAAGTTGAAATAATATATTATGTCTTGCAACATCTCACTGTTGAGGTTATGTTTTAAAATTCTAAGCAAGAAATTAATAGACAATACCTACTTTAATTGTTCATATCTGAAGAAAATAACAATATTGATTACTCAGGCCTGGGAGGCACCCATGTCAAGGTTTTGGCTCAATGTGTTTTTACTACTATTTGATATTATTATTTTTGTGTTCCAAATGTCCTGCGCATGCAAACTATACATGTATGCAGCACAGACTAATGCAGTAGCTACAGTGTAGTCCATCAGATGCAGAGTCAACAGACCTGGGTTCGATTCCTGGTGAATGCATCTCACACTTTTTTTTTTCTTTTTTTTTTTAACTTCAAAATGGAACAATATCATATTAAGAGAAACAGAAACGTTGAAGCATATAAATATGATATATAAAACAATCTTGACTACATGTACCAAATAGTTGCCAGCCATTATCCTGCACAAGCATGCACCATTGAAACTGGATTTATTTATTTTCCATTCCACTTCATATAAATGCTGGTTCATATTTCCTTCTCAGGGCTCCTATTGATAGCAAGGAAGCATTCACTACCTAAAAGGACTACCCTGAGGTTTTTGATAAAGGAGTCCGTCTATCCTTTCCAAATGTTGTACAAATTTTAACTATCAAAGTATACTGTGCTTCAGTGTATTTATAGTAAGCCTCTTGTCACACAAAAAAACTAGTTTATCAAAGTTATTTCAATTTACAAAAAATTACAATCCTTATTGCAATTTACGACAGCTCTGTTTATTAAAACTTATGACAAACTCAGTCTTAATGATTTATGTACTGTACATATTTTAAAATTATATCTGTTAAAGTGAAAATATTAATTATTAATTGCACAAGTTCATTTTAAACCTATATTCACCTTCCATCTGGCAGTTGTAAAGCTTTAAGGCCTTCTATAACTGCCAGCTTGTTGACTCTTCTCAAGTCATCTCCCAGTATCACAAGGCTTGCCAGGGCAGTGTATGTCATGGCAATGTGAGCGCACTCATACTCAGTCACAGATTCAGGCTCCTGTGAGAAAAGCAAGGATTCTGGGCCAACCATAACATGTACACATAATTTATCATAACTAAGCCAACCCAATATCATCTGTTTAGTGCTTCATATTGTACATTTATAAATTAGAGGCACTCCATTCTAAATCCAGCTGTGATAGTCTTTGGGCACTTGAAATGATAAGACTTGTAAACACATACATTGTACACTTTCCAGTATCACTAACAGACGAGTGTACTTTGTTTTGAGAGTTTAAATAATTAAACTATCACTTACTATCAATATCATGATATTTTATGAGAATTTTAGAAGTCTTTTTTCCAATATTGTTGGAATATTCTCAATTTTCCAGGATCTTTGAGAGAGTATTTACATACATGTAATTTAGAAAAAAAATCCTGAAGATGTAACTGACCAGTCTGAGAAACACAAAAATGTCCAGTCCAAATATTAATGCTAAATACAGTCAAAGTTGAACCCTGAGGTGTTGACCCTCACCATATGTATTACCTGGGCCTATGCCTGAAAGGTGCTTGGCTTCATTTTTTGTTAACTACATGTATTAATTTTTGTGTGTTCTAAATGTCATGTGCATACATTACCCAGTATGTAGTGCAGATTGGTGTAGTGGTTACCCGTAGTGCATCAGACATAGAATCAGCACACCTGGGTTTGACTACTGGTGGGCATGACTCCCAGAGGGCATGTTTGAACTTTTTTTCTTTTTTCTCCATGAAGTAAATAAATTATTTTTTTCCTTTTTCCTTTCTTTTTAATGTCAAAATGTAACAATATCATATTAAAAAAATCTGAATTGTCATACATGTAGCATATAAATAATTATGATATACAGTATTATAGAATCTACCAAATAGTTGCCAGCCATTATCTTGCACAAGCACGCACCATTGAAATTGGATTATTTTCCATTCCACTTCATATAAAGAATCCAGACTCTACATGTATACAGTATCTGTTCTAACTTTCACATTTTGAATATTAAAACACAGTTCAGTATACACAGGAAGTACACCAATGTTGACTGCTTTGTGCAGTACCAGCAATGGAGAGCACAGTGCTGTGACAACAATGGCAACTGACAGTACTGTGATGTTGCCATTGTTGTTATACTAATAAGCACACAACAGTCCAGCACTGTTGCTGTTGCTGCTGTGACAGCACTGACACTGCTATTGCTATTGCTATCACAGCACCCTGGCTGTCACATAATTAGAAGTTGCTGCCAGACAGCAATCAGTTGCCATCAATGTCATACTGGTGTCACCATCAATCACACCACTGCTGGATTCTTGCTGTATATAGTAAGTACAAGTAATATAGTAAGTGCCCAACTTACACTCAGATTTGCACCAGTGCTACTTGATCCACGGAACCCACACCTGGACGCATTTGATCCTGGTTTGAAATGGTTCAAATAAGCTTGTTAACAGTTGTAAATAATCTACATGCATGTACACCTTAACCCATTTAGCCTCCCCCCTCCAAGTTTATCAACATATTTCTTCTCCTTATGTACAGTATCAGTATTAAATATAATGTTATTTATCCCATTTTGAGAAGTGGGAATATTTATAATACATGTACACTACCTCTTAACTCTCTAAGATCAATAATATAATTGTGCCATTGCAAGTTATTAATCAGAAATGTATGTCCAGAGACAAGCAATGAGAATTTAGCAACATTCATTCAACATTTTTGAGAGTACAAGCCAGGGCTTATGAAATAATCACCATACTGTACATGCAATGGTTGTTCTTACACTACACATGTAAAAATTTTTAAAAGTACAAGTTTATCTACTCTCACCATCTCTGTTTGGTAGAACTTGATTGGAATAAATCCAGTTTATAATGTTTTCCTTGTCATTCTCAATAACTCCAAGTGCATCAACAACATCCAGACCAGAGAGTGCAAAGAAAGCAACAGTCACTCTAAAAAAATAATATTCATTTACAATTATTATAGTTTTTTCTATCATTACTCATAAATGAACAAGGTCAAGCAAAACAATATCTGGAATTCTGGTCAAATTCCCCTTAAAACATCAGGATGGGTCTGTTTGTCAGTCTTACATTTTAAAATTTCTTATAATTTATTTTTTACCATAGTTTAACCCTTGAATGGACAGGGGGTCATTTTGACCACCCAAATGCTTTTCTGACGTAAAATCTGAAGCATTGGAGCAATTAAAATGAAACTTGCTGTACCTGTACTCCAATTAAGGATACATCTTTTGACAATAATTGGATGATGTCATCATTTACAATTTATGCATTATCAATTATGCAAATTAGGGTCTAAACCAAAATTGTGTTGTTATTTTATGAAATTCTTTCTATTTTCTTATTTTCGATTTTATTCTTCAATATTTTCCTATCTTAGCATGTAAATACATGTTTTCTATTCATTTCAAAAAAATTGCTGTGAATTTTTGAAAAATAAGATTTCAAAAAATCCAAGATGGTGGCAAAGATGGCAGACATGTTGTGCAATGACTGTTGTCATAGCAATAGTTCTTAATTAAAACTTGATTGTTGTCATGGAAAGTAATTTTAAAACTAGGCCAGTGATGCTTGCATACCAATTGGCCAGCTTTTGTGTATAATGATTTGGAACTTTGACCCCCTTTCCTCTTACATTACCTGTATGATCTATAAACAGTAAATACATGTATGATCTGGACCTTACAGATAACCAGTTGAACTAAAAAAATATAACAAAACTATATGACTTGTCTTCAAAGAATGTTTTGTTTAAGTTTGTTTAATACAGCAAAATAACCTTACCATAACTTTAGTTAAATTATAACCTTGACAATTCTACATGTATACCAATATTGGACTCTAATTTCTATCCAACAACCTATAAAATGAAGGAATTTCTCTCTCAGACAACCACCATGCCTCTGGACCCATCAAGGTACTCACACCCTTGTAGAAATAATAATAATAATAATAACAATAATAATAATAATAATAATGGCTTATTACAGAGCTTCCACTCAAGTGGCTCTTCAGCTGTCAAATCAACAATTATATTAAAAAAACTACATGCAACTACAATCAAATTACAAATATATTAAGAAAAACTTATTTACAATATGTCAAAAAATTAACTTACAATAATATTTAAAAAAAGAATTCTAACCTACAATATTATTATCTTAAGAAAAACTAATTTACAATATTAATATACAGTAGTCTTTTATATTGGCACAAAAGGTGGAATAGTTTGACATAATTATAATAATTATGTTCAGGCATTTTGTTGAAGAGCTTGGTGACAGTCTTGAAAGGTTCTGGTCTCTGGTTATTTCAAGTGACATACATGTATGCTCAAAATGAGTGATGTTGGTTCACTGTAGTTCTGTGTATAGATTCAACTACTGAACAAAATCTAAAAATACAGGGATGTTGAAATCTTTAGCCAAAATAATAGTTACTAAAAAAGCTCTTCAGCCTTCATCCCCTTTTTCAAAGTAGTTGTACACTCCTTGAAATGGGAATACTTTATCTTGGCATGAATAACTTTCAGGAAAATGACATACCTAGTGCTGCAAAATCTGAGTGGGTTGAAACTCTGCCCCGGGGGGAGAAGGAAATCTCAGAAAAATGACAGGGGGTCCAATATTTTAAGGGTAACATTTTCAGCACTTGCATAATTTTTATGCTCTTATGGTATCATTTACTGCAATTTGGTACATTTTCTAGGTATTCCTTTTAATTAACAGTTTTTATATTTGAGAGAAAAATATAAGTCATTTTTTTTAATTTTTGAAAAATATTCTAAAGATGTTTCAAAACTAAATAGGCACAAAAAACAGCAGTTAAAGCATTTGAGAATAAATTGGTCTTTACATGTACTACTTGCAATGGTCAACTTTTAGGCAAAATTAAATATTCCCAGTTTGTCATCAATGCACACATCTCAAAATAGCTACGAACCCTATTAGCCTTTTTTCAAAAAATTTATTTCAAAAAAATTAAATGTAAACAAAACACATTTCATTGCACTTTTGCTATTACAGTAGAGCCAAGCCAAATGACTGGATATCATCATTCACATCAATGGCATGTGTCAGACACCTAAGAACTGGTCTGGATACTAAGAGAAGATGTCTGTTTGGGGTTTTTTTTAAAAAAATGATATAAAGAAACTGGGGAATTTATTTGTTTGGCCCAGCCTGTATCTGCTGAACAGCATGTTAGAATAGTTGCTGCTCTGCACAAGACCACCCTTTCAAATAGAGATACCAGACATCACAGGTTACACTGCTGGCAGGTACAGGCCAACATATTAAGCTATTCAAATTTTCCGAGAGCTGTCAGAATTTGGAACACCCTACCGCCGGAAGCAGTGTATGCCACCTCAATGCCTGCCTTCAGAGCTGCTGTCACACAGGCATGCCGCACTTGAATGTTCCGCCTCAGCTTAAGCGGATGTAAAACTTTTTTTAATTTGAACTCTGAACTTTGAGGCTGTTATTATTTAAGTGATTGTTGATTTGTTTGTCTATTTATTTATCTATGTTTATATTTTTTTTATTTTTTGAGATCCTTCTAGTATTAGCCACCAGCTGTTTAGAAGTGTAACAAACTAAGAACTAAGAAAGACAAAGACATGAAGTGTGTAAAGGATCTCCATAAATAGTCAATGACAGTTAACACACGGAGCGATTGATTAGCGTAACAAACACAAACTGATCAAAAACGTCCTCAAACTTGCTTCAAGTGCACTACACGACGTATGAGCAAGCTCGCCTTCGTGTGTTTTCGCTAAACTCCAAACCAGCAGAAAATATTGAAATTAAAAAAAACTCGGTCAGTTAATTAAATCCTTATCAATTGCAAATCTGACAACAATCTGGGTATCGATATTGTCCTATTGAAAACAAACATTTACATTGTTTTCGTTTATAAAATCTGAGCTGATGAGTGATGTCTAAACATTAACTCGACTTATCTGAGAACCGACGTAAACTGATACATAGTTCAAACTTTGGAAGTTAAATTCAAATGCTGCTGCAAGTTTACTAACAAAGCAAAAGCACCAGAACAGGTACTGCATTTCTTTTGGCATCATGGACTTCACTCCCCAGGAACCAAAATGAGACTTCACAGCACAGCAAAGGACTGTGAGATGAGAAGCTAATCCCCAAACCAACAGGAAACGGAAAGCGGTT
>JAOEHT020154772.1:0-11886 GCA_025448195.2 Parazoanthus atlanticus
GGGGGTTACTCTCTGAAATTTCGTTGGGTATGTGTCTTTTGCTTCTCCAAACCCTTACCTTGTTCCAGACCAGAATTTGGTTGAATTTTGATACTGTCCTAGCCTAGCCACCTAAAATATCCCTTTCCTGTCCCAGACTGAACATGCAAAATCCATACAACAACAACAACAACAACAACAACAACAACAACAACAACGTATTTTATTCCCCTATTAATTAATCAATGACTGTATATTTACAGGTTGTGATAAAAGGAAGTCCCACACTTAACTTGACCATTTATATACCCTGTTCCAGACCAAAATTCTTGAAAACCATAGCCTAACCAGAAGCATACAACCATACACAAGGGAGAACCCCCATAGTTTTGTGTCCAACATCTGGGGAAGAGAGAGTTTTTCGTTCCAAATAAAGTTTACTAAAGTACAGTAGTGCTAATCTAGAAATGCTCTAATTAATTTCTGTCATTGCATAGCATAGGAAGTGAGGTGGCCGGGTTGACAAAGGAGGTAAATCTACCAGCAGCCTTTGTTCCTGAACAGATTGTGCAAGAAGAAAGTTTGTGCACACGTGTCTCATGCGTACTTACGTGATCAACATGGACTGGTTCTCACGATCTTGCAACATGTTTTGGTAAGCATTGTCACAGATAGAGAAGATATGGGGTGGAGTTTCATTCTTTCTCTTGCCACGGTAGGCAAACACAATTTCTTCTGTATATAGGGGCAACCTTCTGTAAGGGTTAACAGCCACACAGAACAGGCCAGAATAGGTCTGTAGGGAAAGGTACAACAATGCATTTGCTTTAGGTTACATGTAGTTTTGAATCTTGCCATTGTACTGGATGATCCAATCATGTACATGTTCTTGTTATGTATTAAGTTTGGGGTCAGGTAGTGTGGAAAAAAGAAGTGCCCCTCCATTATTAATTTTTTATGTTTTTGAGGCCTTTTGATTTATCAAACAGATTTATACTTGTATTTGTGTGCTGATATCAACATCAATCAAGTATTGAGCAACTGATTGAGCAAATTTATAACAATGTAGAAGTACTTAAAAGTCCTGACCCGGGTTAAAAGAGTGGATAGTACTGTATATCCAAATCCAGTGGATGAATTCTGATACAGGTAATAAGGTAAGCAGCCTAAATGGTTGTCTGGATAACTACATGTATTTATCTGCTGGATACTGCTAGTAGTCTTTGGACAACAGGGGTCGGAAGTATTGTTGATCCAAAATTTTCAATCCTGTTATAGGCCACTTTCATAATACGCCTGGCCAGAAAGGCCTTAATACAGCAAATGTATGACATATTGGAAGTACTTGACCTTGACGATGGCCACTGGGGCGTATTATGAAAGCGGTCTATAGTATTACAGGCTTGTTACTAATAGCTGGCAAAATTAACCAGCTATTTGATTTGCTTCTGCTGCTTACTTTGTTGAAGAAAACATATTGATTCACATATTTGGTGCTTGCAGGAGTTTTGCTTGCTGACTACTTTTAACATTTTACCAATTTATCACAGTAATAGTGATTTGCTGTACTGTAAAAAGTACTAAAAATATAATTCTCAAAGTGTTATTAATAGTATTAATGTTACAGTATGTATTAAAATGCTGAAAACAATAAACTGCTTTTACCAGTACTGTTAGTAATTACAATATTATAATGACCATTGTTTTAACTTTTTGTTGTGGCTATGTATGCAAGAAAGAATGACATGTTTGGTTCAAATCTTGCCATGTATGAATTACAGTAGTTTCTATTCATGTCAATTTTTGCCTTCATTTTTCTAAAGTTTTACAACAACAACCAACTGGATATCATTGATACACCTTAGAATTGCTGCAAGTATGTTAACGAACATTTAAATATGTCATATACAAGATAATTCTCAGTTTATTAAAAATGAATGAAAACATTCAACATTAAGTTTTTTGCAATTTTCATATCATTTACACAGTTGGGTTAGTTAAGGAACATTTTACTGTAAAAAGTCGAGTAAAAACACAGCTTAGCCTTGTATTTGTAAATATATGCAACTGAAAAAGTACACTGGGGCTTCAGCAACTGGACATCGAGTCTTGCTAATTGCCAAATAAGGATAAACTATTCTGTCTTGAAATGACAATGTACATATGACGTAGGCACTAGATTGTAGTCCAGATGTGTAAATTTCAATGTATATCATTCAATATAGTTTTGAGAACATTTGAGTTCAGAAATCTCAGTTCTGTAGTCGAAGCCAGCATACATGTATGAACACATTAGCAGGACAAATGGTTTGTTGGATTTGAAAACAAAAGAAGTCTGTTAGCGTCTTCCATTACTCATTAGAAATCTTTTCTAAAACAATTTGCATGTGAAAACACCTTTCAGTGTGCTTGAAGTTTTGAGCATAAGAACCAGATATTTTGGCTGCGTTTTGTGGGCGTTTTAGCCTCAAATTGTTCTTATTTCTATAATTAATAAGATTGCTGTATTTAAAAACAACTAAAATGAACAACCTTGCTCCTTGCGTTTTATAAGCCCTGTACGGAGAAAAATGCTGTGAAAACATAAAATTTTTGGATTCAGTAATAACTGACTCGAATTAAGTAATGAATTTCAATATTTCGTCTTGAGTTATGACTTCAGTAGAGTCTTCCCATTCCGGATTGTTTTTAAATTGTACTTAAAGTTTGGACGATCTGAATCTCATTGTTTTTTATATCTCAAAAAAAAGAGTAATTGTAATTTGAGCATTCGACAAGATTTGCTCCATTTTGTGCCAAAATACAATAGTAATGTATGTGTTTTTGTGAACACAATTGTTATCGCCATTCAAATTACCATATTATTAGAACTATTTTGATTACCCAAACAGCAAATTTGAATGTAAGCTATGCCTATGTTCATGCCGCGATCACCATTGTACTAAAAAGGTCAACTCAAAACTGGTCTATATCAGTATATGTGCATGCAGAGAGAGTGAGAGGTTTGCAAAATGTCAAAATCGAGACCTATTTGATCCGGTCAAGTAGACTAAACTTCTAAAGCAGAGTCACAACATCTGTGGTTTTTATATTACTGATTATCACAACAACTGGCGAATCTCAAGACTGAGCTTCTATCGACAAGATTTGATTAGTAACACTTCAAATAAACTTGTTGATTGCACGGGTGACCGGACTTCGTTTCCAGGTGTTGAGTCTTGGTTACACTCTCCGACTAGTCCGGAACAGTTGTTGCAATTGGGCGGGTGAGCCAAATCTGCTTTCGAACACAAATGTTCCAACGCTAATTTTCACACAGGATTTTAAGACTTTGTTAAATTGAGGAATACTGGATTGATAAGTAATATTATTTTGATTGAGACCAGACAGCAATCTTTCTTCATAAGCATTGAAATTGACATTGACATATTTCTATTGATTTCATGCAGATCGATGAAAGAAGCACGGTTTCTGGCTTTAATGTACTGTAGTCATTGTTGACGAAAAAATGCAGTCAACTGTACAAGTATTCACAAGGACAAATTATTCTCTCCGCAAACAACATGAATGTTCTTTGTACTGAATAACCATTTATGTGAAACCTGTGATGCTTGCAGTACATATATTTAAAACAACAGACTAATTCTTGTACAACATTTTATGAACAGCTAGCAGCCCCCAAATATAATACTTACGTAAATGAGGTTAGCGTAGTATCTCTGCTTCAAGTTGTGCAGCACGCTGGCTTCATTCAAGTATGTCAAATTGGCCATGTCTTCAGATTTCTCGTATTTTGGCGGGTTCATCTGCTCGCACTGATCCTTCTTGATTTCAAGTTTCTGCAAGAAAAACAGATATAGTGCATATTTAAAACACAGTCTGACCAGTGATAGATCGAGAACACCTGCAAAACTCGCTAGTTTTATTTGCCAGAAGTACAGCTGAGTATAACAGGAAATATGTTCTGTGCAATCCCATCGCATGGGGCTAAAATTCTGTACTTACGTCTCCAGCATTTGTCTCGATGGTGTACACATCGCCCTTGGTTGCTTTCACTTCTGCAGCTTTGTAACCCTCTTCTTTGTCCGCAATCCATACCCACTTCTTGGCTTCGAAGCCTTTGCTCTGCTCCAGAAGAGCCAATTTGTCAATCCGGAGATGGGCCAAAGGATCAGCCTCCATTTTCGCTGAATTCAGTACAAGGAGATCAAAATTAGATTTACAAACCCCGAGACCAGCTTGAAGCCTGCCTAACGCTCCAGTACTTAACGCCTAGTCTGTTTGGGACTAACGCGTGCAAGCTCTGTGCAAATGAGCAGAGTGACACTGTATATCAGTAGCCAACTCCCAAACAAAATGCACCGACGCTCTTTCCCTTGATTCTATTTAAAATTGACACCGCTTTCTGATTGGCTTAGCAAAGACTAGGGTATTTGTGTTTGGGATAAAGTGAACCCAATAGGTTTGTTTAGTCACGCATTACTGGGCATACGTGAATGTCAAAGTGCAAAAACCCCTACCCAGCCCCTACTTCGTTTGCTATCATCAGACATATTTTTATAGAAATCTGATATTCTTGATAAGTCGGTCCACCATTAATGAACTCTTTTGTTTAGGGTGTCAGCTATGTGAAAACCCACTTTGTTTTGGAAAATACAGCAAAACTAGTATGTTTGGAGTATTTTCCCAACGGGTTTGTCTGTTCCCTACTGCCAAAGGTAGCACCTTTTGAGCAGAAAATGTATTCATTCATTTTGTGCGTACAGAAAAACCTTTTGCAAAAATTTGTTGTCAATCAAAGATTAATGCTGTCACAGGTTCACAGCATGGCTGTTTATGTGTTTTCCACTTCACTTAAATTCGACCAACTGCACAGTTACTGCTGCTGCATTCATGAAGGGGTTTATATTTTTGTAATAATCCGACACATTCAACCCTTTCAAAAATTGTATGGATGAAATTTACCAAGAACAGAACCTTCATTGACCGAGGTAACGCAAAAGGAGGGAGAAATAGCGTACTGACCTCCATATAGGGTAATGACCAAGAGACGCTTGGCTGCTTTATGTGCCACACAAGACTCTTTTGAAATCAGCTGACACCGAAACTGCCGCGAAGCTGTGCATGAATGTGGCCTCTCTGGTGCATTTATTACTAAATTTACTCAACTACTTAGAACTATCGGTAGCTTGGGACACAGCATTGACTTTTTTCGCGATACTACAGGAAGGATTGTTTTGTTAACAATCACAGTTTTCATGCTCCCATAACCAGATCCGTAATACTGGGGCTATTTATTATCTTGCGTCATTATGTGATAACGTGAACAAACACCGACAAAATACCGGACGTATTCGGTTCCAGGGAATTTGTTCCCAAATAGTTGTTGCTGTTACGAAGAAGCGACACGTTTCTGCTACAATTGCCAAATATGCACCAAGGATTTGTCAGTGTTCTGTATTGTTGTTAAGCAGGCAGCAGAAGTGTTTGAGTTCACTGCAGTTCGCATGACAGTTCTTCGCAGATCTACAGCGGCTCTTGGTTCTTGAGGGCTGGTTCAAATCATTGACCCGTCTAGTGACATTTAAGAAAAGTACGTAAAAATAATTATACGCTCTAATACCTCTATTAATTTTGTTTGTGTAGTAAAAAGTGCTTAGAAAGCTAAAGCCAGTTTTCAACACGAGCTGTTCTTCAAAGCAAAATACGCCCTGAGTTGTTGAAGTCAGATTAACTTCAATGTAGCGATTACTGGGTGAAAAATCGGATCACCAGATGACTGCTGAGCGCTGATTTACATCCCATGCATTGGCCCCATTGAACTGAAAATCTGTTAAACGTTATAATTATGGGTTTTCATTGTCAACTATGAAACGTTTTGATGAAATGTGGACTGTGCTCGTCAACTGCTTGTGAATTATAAAGCAGACTTGTACGACCTAAGAGGTATCATGCGTTACTGTGCAATAAAAACCATTTTATGAAAAGTGAATCCCGTACCACGTATTTTCTTATTAACGAACTTGTAGTTGTACAGTTGACACAGTATAGCTAGTGACGATACATGGTCCTTGGTTACGGAGCTGAGATGCCAGCAAACTAGTCGTGCATAATTTGCACCGTTATATAATTATGTACCCGAAATACATTAGCAACGATATTGGATTGCAAATATCACGCGAGAATGATCAGCTGGTATTAAAAGACTTAAAAAAGAACCACAACAGTTGTTTAACAGGATTTAATAACTCAGTTTGATACAGTGTAGACAACGGCGAAAATCTAAAACAAATGGAAAAATATTCTTTGCTGAGTATGCAAGTAAAAACTCAAACAAGCATTTTAATAGTTTTTGGACCTAGATCAGTGGGCGATTCAGTTCGAGACAGGGCGCTTATTTAGTCTTTAGTAGGAATATGACTTGTAAGACTTTAACAATAAACTGCAAAAAGATAAAACAAAAGCTTTATAACGAACCGTAATGCACGAGTCATTTGAAACCCCCGCTCCCCCCTCCTCGGGGATAGCGGGGACATTCACTTTTTGGTGATGTGAAACTTGGTGAAGTCCCCGGTCCCCAGGGCAAAAATCTATGGTGAACAGTCCCACCCCCGGGGACCTCAACTTTAATACCTTCACAAAGTTTAAAACAAAATGTAACAGTGAAGAAAATGCACTCTATGCTTATCATTACTGGGCCGTATTCGTAATAAATACTACTCACAAAAGAGGCATAGCAGTGAATGAGTATATTTCATTGCAAGTCATGAAAACAGAAATAGGAATTTAGAACGTTCGGGTTCTGAAGCGATATTTCCAGATGTCAAGATTAATTTATGCACCAAGAAAGTTTCGAAACATTAAACAAACTATCAACTGCAACTTTTTATCAAAATATTAAAAATATAAATGTTCGCAAAGTTTGAATAGTTCTGCCAGTTCACTAGCCCATATTCCTAGTAGAAGTGCGCTTGTCACAAACGGTAGAACTTGAAATGATAGATTTTGTATCAGACAATCAATTGTTGAATTCATTCACACAACTCGGCTTTCCTGGTTCTCAAACTATAATGAATTCAGAACACCTACCTTTTCTTAAAAGACTCTCCATAGAATCGGCCTGAAACTGCCTTCTTTAAATCTTCATACCACACTTTACAAAGCATCTTCGCAGATCCGTCACTCGCTCACGTCCAGAACACTTCACTTTTCTGTGCCACGAGATGCTTTGTGTACAGATAATTTATGTCATATTATCATGCGGCGCGAAATTTTGGCTATTGTTCGAAAGAGGTGAATCCCCCGCTCAAGTCCCCGCTTTGTCCCCGACCAAAGGGGCAGGGAAGTGAAAAACAGTGAAATCCCTGCCTATTGGGGTACTTAAATTTGGTGAGTATTGGGTGAATGCCCCCGCTTTCCCTCGGGTATCCCCGAGGAGGGAGGAGAGGGGGGGGGGGGTTCAAACGACTTGTGCATTAGTCACCCGTGTTCTTTAAAAGAAAATTTTCCATCCCAATGCTGCTCAAAACGCGTCCATAATGTGGACACAGAATTCAACATGTCTGAAGACGCACAAATAACGATTGTGAAGATCACAGGAGAAAATGCCGCAGGGATGATTCCGTCAGGTGGCGAACGGAAGTTCATGTCGCTAACGAGATAATTAAGTTCAAGATCGACACGGGAGCTGATGTATCAGTTTTACCAGAAGATGTTTATCTAAAATCGAAAATCTAGCCTCAGGGCACTCAAAAGGTCCAAAAAGAAATTGTTTGGCGCCGACCAGAAAGACCTGTCTGTAGTCGGAACCATAGAACAGACTCTGACCGTGAAAGACAACTCGGTGAGAGAAACCTTGTATGTCGTCTAAGGTCTCAAAGAGCCACTATTAGGCCGCCAAGCTATTGAAGGCCTTAATAGCGATAGCGATAATTAATGAGAATGCAACAGCGTACACAGAAAGAAAAGTGAAAGCTAAGTACCCTCAGCTTTTCCATGGCCTCCGGGGATTTGAAGGCAAAAATCAAGTTCAAGCCCGATGCCAAGCCTCGTGTCATTATGAGTCCAAGACGAGTCCCGCTCCCATTGAAGGCAAAAGTGCACGAAGAGATTGAGCGATTGGAAAAAATCGGAGTTATACGCAAAGTAAAAGAACCTACAGAATGATGTGCTGGGATGGTAGTTGTACCCGACCCTAATGGTAAAATTCGCATATGTTTTGACCTAACCAAGCTCAACAAAAGCGTCTGCCGCGAAAACCATCCACTTCACGAGAGCGACCACATGTTGGCCTAAATCGGCGAATCAAGAGTATTCACAAAGTTTAGATGTCAACTGGGGTTTCTGGCAACAGAAATTAGCGCCAGAGTCATAGCTACTTATTACGTTACTGACTCCATTTGGCAGGTATTGCTTCCAAAGGATGTGCTTCGTGCTGAAAAGCGCTTCTGAGGTATTCCAAAGAAAGATGCAGACAGAGCTTCAAGGTCTAGAAGGAGAGATTTATATCATGGACGTTGTCCTAATCCACGGCAAAACATAAGCTGAACAGGACAAACACTTGGACTTAGTCTTAAATAGACTACAGAAAACAAACGTTACTTTAAACCCCGACAAGTGCGAGTTTGCTGGCTACCAGTTCCCAAGGCATAGAGATTTACAAAGAGACAACTGAAGCCGTTGAGAACATGGAGCGCCTGCAAAACGTGAGCGAGTTAAGGCGTTTCCTGGGGATGGTGAACCACCTCCAGAAGTTTCTTGAGAACCTTGCAGAGAAAACCAACCCCCTGAGAGACGCCCTCTACCAAGAACCAGTGGTACTGGGACCATGAGGAGCACTACTGGTTTTAGACCCTTCTCTAATGCATGGTCGTCATCCTCGCCTTCCTTTACAGGCAGAAATGGAAGGGCAAGACGATGACTTACAACAAATCACTGATACACTAAACAACCCAGAGGAGGTTGAAAACCTATCCAACAGTTTTCAAAAGCTGAGGGACAGCATATACCAGGAAGCATCTCAAAACATTGAAAAGGCCCAAGAAAAACGGAGCAGAAGATACAACAAGAAGGCACTCAGTGACTGCACACTAAAGGAAGGGTATTTAGTACTGCGGCAAAAAATGTTGCAGAAATCAAAGCAAGGGCATAAAATGGAGGACAAATGACTGGGGCCATTTATAACAGCAGAATTAGGTATCGCAAAAGGGTTGTGCCACCTAAAATACCTTCATGGAGGTTGTGTAAAAATACGGTAAACATCTAACAACTTAAGAAGCACAGTCCTTCTACTGAAGATTTCAACCCTGAGACAGTTCCAAATAGCCTATGTACAGTGTCAGGTAACCCTGGGATGGTTAAACCTACCGTGCCAAACATAGCTCCACTCCACCCTTCTACACTGTCAGGATCTGGGAAGGTTGAACCTACCGTGCCAAACACAGCTCCACTCCGCCCTTTTACGGTGTCAGGCAGCCCTGGGATGATTAAACCTACCATGCAAAACAAAGTTTCACTCTGCCCTCCAGACAGGCAAGGAACGGGTATAATATCCCAACCCTGCGACAGTTTCACCAAGAAGCCCTTCAGCATTGTCTCACGACTCTCCATTACTTCTGCCATCATTGAAAACATCAGGTTTTGATACCTCGTGTCCTCATGCAGTACTCGTGTCCTTGAGGCATTCTTGAATAGCCCACTATGGCAGCCATATTGAGGCGCAAACATGGCTGTCACCTTTTCAAGAGCTTTGTGCCTTTACGTGATTTTTAGTGTATTTCTTAGTCTCATTATCAAAACAAAGTCCCCCAAAAGGCGAGGTAGTCGGAAAAGAAAGTTCCTTGCTGTAAAACTGCCGTTTCTTCAAACCTTTCACGCTCAGGCTTCGAGTTCGCCGACCTATCGTGTCATGGAGCGTCCGTGGTTTGACCTTGCTAGTGGTACCGGAACATTATATCTTGCTGGACATAACTATAAACATGGATGTCCAGCCTCAGCCAGGCCCAGAGACTGTTTTAATCAAGGAATCTAAAAGACGGGTTGATTTTGATACGAATGATCTCTCAAGTGTTGGTGAGCGAGCTAGCCTTGCGTCCGTTGGATGTGCGAAACTCTTGTCACTGCCGAACACTGCGTCCAGGCCCTCTACTCTTGTTATTACTGAACTGAAATCACTTGGTATTCTGAGGTATAGAGGCCGACGAGGGGCTGGGAACTTGGTCTCTACACAAGCGAAGAACACTGAAGTTGTGAAAAGCAGTCGCACAAAGAACAAACTTGGAAGCCGTCAGATTGATCGGAGGAACCTGATCAGCATTCCACGAGGCAACACAAACATCACCTTAACAACAACGGAATTGGCTGTTCCCAAATGTCTCTTTTCAAACATCTGTGGCCTGACGAAAACAAAGAATCGGGTGAGGGCTCCTGTTGCGCTAGAGGCTTACCTTAGAAGCCAAGACATTGGTGTGTGGGTCGTCTCAGAAACGCATCTTTCTACAGATGCCTGATGCTGTCGCAAACATTCCAAAATGCACTTTATTTAGGCCGGATAGAGGTTGAGCGGATCTGGATAATAACAACAATCTTTATTGAGGACTTTTTCACTCTACAGTGGTTTTCAAAAAGGACCTTACTATAACTAAGAATTACAAGAAATATAAAAAAAACTACAAGAAACATAAATATAAAATACGACTATATTACAATAAAAACATTGATTAAATTGCATTAAAAACCTAGCTGGAAATTTAAAATATTACGTTTAAAAATATTAAGACTAGTTGATTGTTTGATGTCTCGGCTTAAAGAATTAAAGTCTCTCACGGTATGGTATGCAGTTCTCTCCTGTCCCCAGTTTCTATAGGTTCGAGGTAGTCTGAGGTTGTCTTTCTTCCTTGTGTTGTAACCATGGTCCTCGTGCCTTACCAAAGTCATATCATGCGCAACAAGCCCATTAACGCACTTGTATACGTATGTACATCTTCTAATGAATCGTCTTTTCTCCAGGGACACCAACTTAAGTGAGGTTAGAGCATTTGAGGCAGAGGAATGTAGCGGCCTGTGCACAATAAATTTGGCAGCCTTGTTCTGAAGGATCTGTAAGCTTCTGCTTGACATTAAGGTTACATTGTGTTTGTCTCCCCATATTAAATCCGCATAATCAAACGGAGGCACAATAATTGTGCTGTGATGTGATTTTATGAAATATTTCTCGGCTTCGATAGACCACCAGAACTCGATCATTTAAGAGACATTACAACGAGTAACCGTTGTAATCGGGTTTACTGTGGCAAAGTTGAGGAACTCAGATCCTTTGACAGTTAACGCTGATTCAGTCGCTTTCTACACCATTACATTTTATATTTTGGTGATACAATTATATTTGTGCTGAAATTTTGAGCTTATATTATGGTGTACTGTGAGGTGTATCATTGAACATGTCGCGTGTTGTGGTACAGTTGAACAATCTCCAATCGGGTTAAAAGTGTGGTGAACAAGATGCAGTAACAAAGAAACATTTTCAGGATTTAAAATTGTGTTTATGCCCTAGACTCTGTATTAAATCTTCAAATGTAGAGGGAAGGTGATTTCTGTTGAGATATGAAGGCCATCCCATAACACTTCTTATTCTATGCCTTTGGTGGCTGAAGTGAGTTGACTCGAGATAAGCACAGCTTTCAATTTGCAGGGCAATATCTCAGTATCTGGGGACAAGCTAGTAAATTGCTCATCAACAAATTTCTAGTTCTTCAGAAGCACGCTCTTAGGTCAATCTTTTTTTAAAAAAATACAGAAAGTGCTATACCTTTGTTCATAGAGAATAATATTCTACCTGTCACTTTGCTTTATCTTGAATCTATATCGCATCTGATGTTTGATGTTGTAAACAATAATGCACCTTTACAT
>JAOEHT020154839.1:0-11886 GCA_025448195.2 Parazoanthus atlanticus
CCCCCCCCCCCCCCCCCCCCCCCAGTCTGACCTCGATTTTTTCGACCTCAAATTTGTGCCGTTTGACAATTCGTCAAAGGCTTTTGCGCAACTGTTCCTCGATTGTGAACACATATTTTGAGACTAATTAGATGACGTCATCATTATAAGTCACGAGAGTTGTTACATTTGTGTTAAATTTTTGAAGTTCGTCATTTTTTTTGCTGAAAATGATCACAAACTTGTGATTTATTGTTTCCTTTTAGTTATTTCATACTTTTAGACTATAATATGATGTTTTCTTACTATTTCCAATAATATATCAAAATTAGTTAAACCTTAAAGTCAAAAATCCAAAATGGCCGCCGAAAATCCAAGATGGTGGACATTTTGAATTTTTCCATTTGTTACCATGGAAACAGCATCCGATTAATTAACCATTATTTGTATGGAAGTTATTTAGTGGGTCATGCACTAATTGCATGTCAAAAGGCATGCGCTAATTCTTAACCGTTTGGAGAATCAAGCTGATTCGTGTTCGGAAAAGTAGCTGGATCTTTCTAGGGTTAAACCCTGTATGGTTTTCAAAGAAACCATAATTTGAAGTAGGAATACAATTGTTGATATGTTGATGAAGGGCAACTGTTAGTAAACTTCCAATATATGTGGGAAAATCACTTGTCAAGTACAGTGACGTTATAAGTAAATACTGGTGCGAGCCACCTTAAGCTTTGAATCAAAACTACAATTCACACGGCTGCACACAGTAAACAGTGATAAGAACGAACAGAAGAGATTCTGGCAAGAACTACCTAAAAATTTAATTTCGAAGGCTTGTGACATCAACAAGAGTGAGTACACTAGTCATCAGGCTCATGAATGAAATCACTTCAAATTAAATGTCAGCGAGATAACATAACTTCGCAACGCAAGAAACTGAGTCCAACATGTGCCTTTTCCCAACATTTCGAATCTTTTCTTTACGAACTGAACTAACCTTGTTTCATTTCCTTCCAACAATCAGCGGCTGTTCTCGCGAATGACGAACCGTAAAACAGACGCTTTCCACCATAAAAAGAGTGCTTAAAACCAAAGCGCCACAAATAAAATGACAGCATTTTCTGACTCATCTCGACTGATTGGGGTGTCACTGTGTAATATAAACTTTCTTTGCATCGCTTGCTTTTATCATATACTCACTCAAATACTTCGTTGGGTCAACTAGTGTGATAAATTGCAGAAAAAAATTACATTCAATTATGTTCTGTTCATTCTGCAATTTATCACTCTACTTGATGTAAACTTTGTTTTCTAAATCACGGTTAACACTTTCACAAAACGCAGTACAACTTCAAATTGAAATTACATGTATTTCTGCCACGTGAATTGCCGGCTATAATAGCACTTTAAGGGACCTTGGTAATTCGGGAAAACATATTTAGGCAACGTTGTATTCTATTTTTAATTTATTTCTTCTTTGCTCGCTCTGGATATTTTTGTACTACTTACAAACCCCCAGACACAAGCCATCCCCTCCGTTTATAAGAACTAAAATGAACGTGTATAAACCCAGAGCATATAAGCGAGGTATACGTGTATATAGAGAGTTCGAAAGGTCGTTACTTCGTACTCAAATTTGTGATTCTTTTAAGTATGGAGCATTTTTATGAAAATTCTGGCTCAATATTGGCATAATTGTACAAAATTGGGACCAGTGCATGTGTCAGCAGCGTAAAATGCCACTTTTGCGAGCAGAGTCGGACAACTATGCCTAATTTTAAATTAATGTTGTACAGATATACATGCAGTACGACTGGTGGTTGGTCGGCGGTGGAAGTAACAACTGAAGGCTATTTTTGCAGAGGATTTCTCATCCTCGAAAACCCAGGACACTTTGTCTCTCGCATTCTAAGCGAGGATGAGGAATTCCGTGGATGACTGCTCAATAGCTGGCTGTTTTGGTAACATTATGTTTGAGTTTTGAACAGTTTTGCGGGGTTTTTATATAGCTAGTTACCATACACTCTCACATATAAGAACGTCTACTTTTTTGAGCCAATACTGAGCCAGGACTAAGTGTTCTTATTTCTGGGCGATTTGAGCCTAAGGACGTTCTCAGCAACACGTTGTAATATCTCAACAAACGTGCCTTTTACAAATGTCTATATTTTCCTTAGGGAGCAGGTCAAAACACATTTTTCTAGAGTGATCCATTATTCTTGAATATCTCCGAAACTAAATGTCAACATGGAAAAAGAAATATACTGTCTGATTTGTCTCAAGCTATCCTTTCAGTTTACGTATTAAATTTGTCGTTAAACCCCTATTGAACAAAACTAGGTCCACAAAATGAGGATGGGGGGGGGGGGAGGGGGACGACTGCTGTGTCTGGTAAGCAAAGTCTTAAAACTATCCTTGTTACTGCGACCGCAAAAAAAAATAAAAAAAGAAAAGGAGTATCGTATTAGTTTTCTTGTTCAATTTTGTTCTTTTTGTCATTTCATCAATTGTACTTCATTTTATTTTATTTTGAATCTAGTTTTAATTCATTTCTCATACATTGAAAATAATTTATCTTGGGCTTGATTTCCATATTAGTCTTGTATCTTCCTCAGCCGTATGAAGAGTAGTCAGCGGTTTCCCGTTGTAAGTTAGACAATCAGCTTCTGCAGTTCCGCTTAGCAGCTTGGCAGAGGTTACGCGCTGCTCTCTTCAGATGGTACTGTGAATAGGATGTGAAAGATAATTTAGCTTCCACAAAATGTTCTACTTGCTAGTCTCAAAGGTGACGTTAAAAAGGTTAAAAGAATAACGTTAGACGTGAGCGAAACTTTGATCATATAAACGCTAAAAGCGTCTGTAGACTGCCACATTCGAAATCGTAAAAGTAAAAAGTAAAGGCCGTGACACACGGTGCAGCATTACAAGCATTGGGGAGCTGGAGTCCAACGTTCGATGCTTCCACTCTTAAACTGTGACTAAAACGTTATTGCTACCAATGAGAAAAATCCCTCGTCGGCTTATGCTAGCGACGCAACGACACGAACACAAGTGCAAGCACTTTTTTCGCAAAAATATCATTTTATGCACACCAGAACAGTCACAGTTCAATATTAACAGAATAAACTAATGATCTCAGTCAGGTCAGATGAGGCGTTTGCGTTTGCTTCGTTGTGTCGCAAGTGTGAACAGGCCTTAAACTGTCCCTTTCTTTTCCAAATGTCCAAAAATCAGATTTTGATTTTTTTCTATTTAAAACATTTTATTGATTGATTTCTTAGCGTTTACAAGTGCAGGTGCAAATATTAAGAAAGAATTTACAATGTGGTAACGAAGGTGTGCGAAGGATAATTAAAATCAATTTAAATTAAAAGTGTTGCTTTGAAATTGAAAGGGTGCCACATAAGAAAAAAATACAAAGAAAATTACAAAGACGCTGGAACTATAGAGTACTACTTGTCTGCAGCCACAGGAGTATCTGATTCCATTTCTGGTAACATTTGTCCAAAGCTTCCCTCCTTTGTGCAATATCGCGTTCAATTTCAGAGACACGCTTAATCCAATTAAAAGATATATCAAATTCTGGTTTTATCTTTTTGTTTCTACAGATTTTGAAATGCAAATAACCATTTTACTGCATATTTGGCCAAGATTATGTCCCTGCCGTAGCTGAGCAAATATTAGTTTTGATAAACGTGTAGCTTAATCTGCCGATATTGCGCGCAACGGGTAACACCCTCTGAAAACAGTGCTGGTAAACTTATAATAGACCACTTCACGTGTGTGATTGCATCATTGGTAAACAGGGTAAGAATTACAGCGAACGAGTGAGCAAACGAGGTTTTTCGACGATTTCTCCCAGAGAGCCAGAACGCTGCCAAAGACTATGCAACTTGGTATACTGTATTCAGTTCACGTTCCATAACGGAATTGCATAACTGATTCAGGAATTTAGCGAGGGAGCTTCGGAACAACTTTATTTGAGATTCGATTGTTATGTTTTTTTAACAAATAAGCTACCACTTTCGGCAAAATCTGCATTGTTTTTTTTTTGTTTTAATGGGGTTCAATAGAACCATATGAGCCACCCACGGACCCATATCAGATTGTAGACCGCATCAACTGGGACTTTGTTCATGATAAACCTGTTCTGTTCTCGTTTGCCAGCTTTGTTACAAATATTGCCGTAAAACTGCTTACCGGATTAGCAAAATGTAATTTAAATGAGTTTGTCAGTCATGCATGTTGCTAAATTCGTCGAGTCATTTCCAGCGAGTTCTGATAGCCTAAAATTCATAACATTCCGAGGGAACATGCCCCCAGCCAACAAGAGATCCCGGGGACAGAGCGCATTTCCTATAGTTGACTATACGGGAGGCTCAGTCCGATAAAAGGTGCTTTTTCATGCTGTAAGTACATAAAAGGGTAAATATTTCAAGCTTGGAGTATATAAAAGGGGAAAATATTGCTTAGGGTATGTATTTTAAAGGGTTAACCAAATGAAAAAAGTAACTAAGAAAGTCGTCCCATTAGCCAAAGCACTTGTTTCTCATTCACTTTTCATCACAGCACGTACCACGTACTATTAAAGAAATACGAGAAGGGTACCATGTCTTATTGTAGGTATATTAAAGGAGTACAATTTCAACCCAAAATGCTATATAGAAGAATATGAGGTTGACGGCCTCGGAGCGGAGCCCCTTAGCCGTCCCCTCCCCCATATAAAACTTTATTTAGTACCCCTCCCCCCGGACAACAGACAACAGATAATTTTAGCCTTTCCACTTTCTGAAACACTGACAGGTGTGAGGGTAAAGCTTTCGATACTTACCTTTTCTCTTTTCCCCCCATCAGGTTCATTATAGCCCCCCTGCGTAAAACATTCCCCCTCAGGAACAAGTGCAACAACTACAAATACAGCCGCAAGAAGGAACAACACTGTCCAATTCATTGTTAAAGCTTCTGCAGTCTAACTGCTAGTTTGATACTGAGAAACATAGTACTAAGTTGGAAATGTTTGGGCTTTTATTCGCGCTGCGATACTAAGGTGGATATGATAACATCTAACATAGGGGAAGGCTGATAGAAAGAGTGGGGCAAAGGGGCGCCAGGATATCGTGGAATTAACTTGAAGCAGGAAATATCACAATCAAGTTTATCCCATTAACAAACACCTACGCGAAGTAAGAGAAACATTAACATCGACCGGCCGCGGATACAGTTTGCGTTCTCAGATCCTATGTTTTGGGTACTGATATATTTCGCAAATTGTGGAAACAATATACTTTTGAACTTTTGAACCTTGATCAAAACGAAAGAGCAAAATACTGATTTTCGAGAGGGGAAGTGCATACAAATCATCAAAATAATCCACTTTTAAAAAACATTACTGCCTGTAACAGATTCGGCGAAGACAAAATATGTCGAAGAAAACAGGATGTAAGAAAAGTATTTTTTCTGACTGTTTGGAAGAAGTAAGTCGAACTGACCCTGCCAAGGAATCGCCGCTATTGGCCGTAGAATATTATTAATTGAAACTCATGAACGAGAAAAAGCCAACTTGAGAATTATCATAATTAAGTTCATAACTGAACAAAGGGTGTCAAGACCTTCCTGCTCATTCCTATAATGATTTCTTTATCAGCTAAGGCCAAGTTAAAAAATAAATTGGTGTGCGTCCTTTTTTCCAAAATTCTATGGTGGGAAGGGAGATTTTTGTTCTTGTTCTGTTTTCTTAAAAAATCCACACTTTAGTGTCTGAATATATAGAAGTGCTATCCAATTTGGTGTTGTTACAACCATTCTATCCTGAAATACCAGTTAAGAATATTTTGCACAAGCTGATGCTATTCTAAATTACTGGCGCTTGTACCTCGGCGTATTACGATACTGATTTTTAGAATACTGTGTTCAGACACATAACAAATTTGGTCAGATTTGGAAAGATTTTGGCAGGTTTTGGGCAAGAAAATCTGACTTCGACCAACTTTTGCAGTGGTACGATATCAATGAAGCCTTTTGAAGAAAAACTATGAAAAAAAAATTATAGGAATAAAATTGGGTCGGGGGATTTCTCAATGGTCGGGCGGGGACGCTAACCAGCGTATTTTTTTCTTGGCCTAAAGAAGCCCCATCATGACCTCTCACTTGACTTCGCTGAGGTTCAACTTTTCAAAAAAAGAAAATTCTGACTTTCTTAACGACACGTGTTAAAAAGGATGTTGTGTTATCTAGGTCAGAACGGAAGATACGTTATCTGGGGTTAAGTATAGGCAAATGTTTTTTCGAAATGGAATTACGGTGCCAACTTTGACAGCCAAATGACGAGATATATACTCTCAAACTTCTTTTAATAAATGTACATGTTCTGGCAAAACACTTACCACTGTACGTGACTATAACTACTTACTCACTGTTCATGATCAATTTAGTACAGCTATTACGGCCATTTTTCTGACCCTAGCACTCATAAAATTCAATCGCAATGACTGCGTAAAATGTGAATTATATTTATGTGAGAACAATAAAACATAAACATGATCCATTTATATAAGAGTACAGCTCAAGTATAAGATGTGTATGCAAATTCTTATCAGTTTAATACAATCCTCGACTGTATGTTTTTTATTCTTCTTTTCTCTCTCTTTTTTTAAACTTTGAGTCGTTTCCGTAGCGTTCGCTTTTGTTGGCTAAGGGTATAAGTTTTCTTGAAATTCCCATACCCCAAGACCTATAGATACTGTGCTGGGAGACAGGGCTGTAGCCAGCTATGAGGCAGAGGAGGCAAATTTGAACCGGAAGAAAATTATTTTTGAATATTTTTAAATAACAATTGAAAAAAAATTGCTCATTTCTAAATTTCTCGTTTTGCCTCCTCTAAATTTGAAGTATGGCTACGGCCCTGGGAGACACCAGTTTTATACAGGTCAGTGCATTTTTTACTCAATATTACAGTAAAAGAGTTTTTCAATCATGATAAATTTAAACCATGTTTAGTGCCAAGTGCTAATTTAACGTGACATAAGACGTATAAAGACTTTTTCTACCCACAAAGTTTTTTGTCTTATCTAAGATGCGACGTGTCTTGCCTAAGCCACGTCTTTTTTTCAGTTTATATAAATGGCTCTAATATTTTTGGAAGTTTTTAAAGTGACTAGCTCCCTTCTTAACATGCAATAATTCGATTAACAACTTTTTTTCAGGCTTTGTTTTCGGAAATTAGGAACACTTTGCACGATTATGAGATTTCTGTAAAATAATATATTACAACGATTCCTGCATTGATCAAGTTCATCCAGCGCTTCCCGGCGAAAGAGAGACACTTTTCTCCAAACTAACAAACGCTAATTGCTTCAAACCGCTTACTTTAATTTACTAATCATTATTTCTTTAGGTTGAGCAGTTAACGCAACAACCACGTAAATGATTCGTTGTTTTCTAAAGCAAATTGAAAACTTACTGTGTTACAGCCTTTGCTTTTCTTTAATCAAACTACATATCTGTAAAACTTTGTTTCCGTAAAAATGCATTACCGGCAAGTTAATTGACAGAGGAAATAAAACGCTAGATGTAGAGTGTTCAAATCAAACGCGATATGTCAAATTCAAAAAAACGAAATGTAAAAGAAAAGACTAACCAGCAGATAATGGAACCGTCACACAGCGATTTGGCCCACGAGAAAAGTCGCATGGGGGTGAGGGGGCTGGCGGCTGTGACGTTTCTCTGTGTTAAACGTTGTGGCAAAATTCAAATAATTTGTTCAAACGTCTTGTCATTTTGGAATCATCTTGGTAGAGTAAAATAAAACAACTTGATACATATAAGAATCACTGATCCATTTGTTCTAGATACATCTATCATGTTCATGTTTAACAATTAGCACACAAGCTAGCGTTTTCCGTGCTGAGTACATAGTCAACGAGGTGTAACCGGAAAGCAATAGCGAGTGTTCTAATTGTTTTAGTAGAAATTTGCCGTGATAAAATTGAAAATTACAACATTCCCAAAAAACCTTTCTTTTATAAACAAATTATTTTTACTTTCAAGTTGCTCGATATAATTTTGAAAATTTCCTTGTAATCAATAATATGGAACACACCATATTTTAAAAAAGACTGTGAGCAAATGCAAAGTTTAAAATTATGGTCATTACCAAAGTCATTTCAATGACCTTTCAAATAAAATCGTAGAAGTATTCTCTGAAAACGTAAGGCTTTCACAGTAGTTTTGCAGTGTCTATTTACACATTCTTTTTATTAAGAACAAACTTAATAAGAACATCGAGGCTCAAATCGCCTGAACAACAAGAATAAAATAAGAACAAACTTGAGGCTGAAAAAAGAATTATTCAAAATTTGTATGAGTATAAGTATAGTAACCATATAAGAACAAGAAGAAAAACCAACAAACAAATTACGAGGTACAATACAGAATCAGTCAGTGAATAATAATTGTTGCTAATGATTCTTACAATCCTCGTTTTCCAGGAAATTAATGGTGACCGGTTTCGGTTCACAACCTTTGTCAAGGGATTTGGGCCACTGCGCAAGCGTTATTTTGGAAGTTCCAAGACACTTCACAGCCACGGAAAACACAGCGAATAAAAACAAAATAAGAACATTTTGACCTCGAAATTGTTAAAAAAAATAAGAACATTAAGCCTGAGAAAATTTTACTGGTTCTTAATAAAAAATGTATACAATAAAATGTCGATAACTATGTGTGACATTTCTAAGTGGAAAGGGGGTTTGGGGGTCTCCAAAGAAACGTCCATGTGACGTTTCTCGTGGGCCAAATCGATAAGTGACGCTTCCCTAACTAGAATGCTGCGTCGATTGGCCGTATTCCGGAATAGAAATATGAGGAATAAAAGCTTTAATCCCTTCAATCGAACAGTATGGTTCTTTCGAATTATTCAAAACAAGCTGTGTTTTAAGCTTATCCTGAGTCCTGTTTTATTGTGTCGAGAGAGTGTTTAGAAATCTTCCGTCCGAATGTATTTCTATTCTCTACTGTCATGGTAACAAAACACATAATTCTTGTTCACATTTTTACTCTCAACGATCTGTAAGCATACAGATCGCCAAGTTTTATCTGTTCACAGTTGTGCAATTAATGGATGGTCCTTTTTGGTAGACGCTTAAAGCCTCGCTTCAGAAGCGGAGACCATTGGAGTTTTAGAGGTCATTGTTCTGGAACAAAAGTCTTTGAGTTACTCTTGAATTTTGATTCAGTTTGGGTTTGTTAATCACATAACAAATGTTTTCATTAACAACGACAACAATAACAACAGGCTTTATTACCTTCATTACCAAAGAGCATCATAACAGGTTACAAATTTCAGAAGTCGGTAAAAGTTACCAGAAAATAAGTGAAATGCTAATCTAGCTGAGTAACCGTGACAGTATGTTTTAAAGAGAAACAATATTGGGCAAGTTAGCAATAAAGTAAATAAAAATATGTTCAACAGTTATACAAAGATCATTACCATAGCTAAAAAAAGGAAAATGCAAGAGCAAACACTTCTAATGAAAAGGTGGAGTTACCAGATGAAAACTCATCAATTTAATCTACTGACGAAATAACTGGTTTGTTTGTTTGTTTGTTTATTTGTTTTTTTGTTAAGAACACATGTCATCTGTACTGCAGCATTTTGTAATAACGCCGCGTTTTGTTATAAGCTTGCAGCGTTTTGTAATAAACCTTCTCGTTTTGTAATAACGCTCTTTGACGCAAATTGTAATAAATTTTGCAGCAGTTTGTAATAATTAGTATCAAAAACTTGAAGTACATAATAATATAATACTTTTGTATTTTCGATTGAAGCACGTCGAGTTATTAATAAAAAAAAATGACTTGCTCAGAAAACAGAAAAACGAAGATATTTTTTGACTCGGACAAGTATAAAATGAGCAGACGTTTATAATAAAAGTATATTTAGTATAGTTCATTAGATTTATTACATTCTATAGTTTGCTGACTTTATATTCATTATTAATCTAAAACAATCGACAGTAGTTTACGTCAATAAATTATATAAGATCAGGAAGAGATAATAGAAAAAGGTTCAAGGCTAGCTAGACCCAGACTTCCCCCGATCTTCAGAATTAATTAAGATACCCATGAGAGCTTGCGCACCTAGTTTCAAGATGGCGGTAACATGACGAAGAAAAGATAGAACAATTCAAACATGTTTTCGTTGCAAATATCACGTTTACAAATACGACAACACATAAAACGTTCAACTGAGAGAAAAGAAACAGATAAATTGTCTCTGAAAAGAAGAAAATAGTCGATGTGAGTAGCTAGATTTCGATAAATGTGACAGGTTTTTAACCGAACGGTGCTTTGACTAGAAATGGACCAAATGAATCACAACCAAGATGGTCAAATATCAATCGAGGTAAGTCTAAACGTACAGCTTTCTAAGACTGTTCACTGTCGACTTAAATTTCTTGAATGTTTTGGCTTTGCAATGTCTGTAAGTATTTTTTGTCCTTTGATTTCTAAAGTAAAACAAAAATAGATTTGAATAGTATTCTTCATAATCATAATAACATTTGCAATTGAGCTAAGAGTCAAAACTGAAATGAAAAATTAGTGAATTTTATGAGATAAACATTTCGTTGAAATAAACGTTTATTGTTACCGTAAAAAGGGACAGTTGATCCAGCATCCCTATAAATTGAATTTAATTGCCCATCGATCTGCTAAATTATATTGTTTTTGTTAACATGTGGCAAATATAACTGCTTTCTAGATCTTTGATATAAGTCCTTTTCACTTACTGCTTCGAATTCCTGTTTCAATCATACAAATATCATGTATCTAATTTGGCATTCTGTACATTTAGTTTGAATGTGACATGTGCTTGATTGCTCTTCCCGATGATGGTCAAACAATCCAGTCGTTATCCAAAACCTTCACTGAGAAGGGTTTCAAACCTTTTGAGATTAAAAGCACAGGCGAAGCTCTCATCTACTGCAGGCAGGTCAAGTTTGCCTTCATTGTTGTTACTGATGAAGATCCACAGCTTATTAAAAACATTAGGTGAGTGACTTTTATTCCTAGTTGTACTTTCACACTGCAGTTTTTAAACTGATGTTTCCAACTCTCATTGTAAGCAGAGTCGATAGAGTCGATCTTGCACTGCACTGCAGACTCTTCTTACTAAGGCCTTTTTCAGACGGTCGCACTTCAATCGAATTTAATTGAAGCCGAAACTGTTTGTCTAAAACAAGTTTTGAAAGTTAGATTAGCTTACTTTGTTAACCTGAACTCTTCGGAATGATTTACAATCGACTTTAACAGCTTCAATTAAATTTAACTGAGGTGTGACAGTCTGAAACAAGTCTAATAAATTTCCAGTTTGAGGGTACGTATGGGTAGATGGCTAACCCAGAGTCGATCTGCCAGGGTAAAGGGTTGCCACGGAGTCTGGAAAATTCGTTAGGGGATTTTGAAAATTTGCAAAAGTCAGGTCATTTTGGTTTTGGTCATGGAAACTCCAGACCATTGTCAAAAGTTATAGGAAAAGTTTATAGGGAAATTTAAGATCCTGATTAAGCTTTGTTTCCTATTCAGCAGTCCCGATCATTTCTTCTAACTGTGGTTTATTCTCTTTAAAAAGAAAACTATATGTATTCCATTAACCTTTAATTTTTCCATTAGGGTGATCCTTCCAGTAAAAGGAGCCCTAGAAAAAAAAGTATAAATATGCGCTTAAATCTTGCATGCAATGTGAACAAAATATTATCAAAAGACCCATTTACAAATATATGTGATAAGACTAATAACAAAATAGCAATGCAAGTTAGTTCAGTTCCAGCCATAGGACTTACTCCTTTCTTCACTCACTCATTTAAACCAGGATATTTTTATTCAGTTTATTAACTGAGTATGTAGCTA
>JAOEHT020154905.1:0-11884 GCA_025448195.2 Parazoanthus atlanticus
TATGAAAAGTGAGCACCTAGCCTCGACTTGAAGGTTTTGTTTGTGAGCAGTGGAGCGTAATCCGGAAATGGGCTATTCAGCTCAAAACTGTAAAACTGACGCGCGCCGTGACCACAATAAAATGAATTTGCATATTGAGCTAGCCAATCAGAATGTGAGATCGGACTACCTATTGTCTATGAACCAATCAGCGAAAAAGTCACTATTTGCACTTTTCATACACGCGTCGCAGTGATTTGTATCAGGCCCTCCTCTCTCTCTTCCGCGCGAATTTCTTTTTTCGCGAGATTCCCTTCCCTTTTCCCTTAGGAGGGCCTGATCGCAGGTTACACCGAGGGCAACTGTCTTGAGAAAAAGAAATACTATAGCAAACGGTCTGAATTTATATATTACTAGGAGTTTTAGCAAATCCACGTCATTGTTAAAAATACGTACCGTACTTAGTCCAGGGAATAGCACAGAGGTTAAATTATGACCTGCTGCGCAAACCTCGTTCGTTATCTTTCAAATAATGCGCAATTTTACAAAGTTCTTACACACTTGGCGACATTTTAAAAAGGTCGCCATTTCTTTGTTTTGGTATTCATTTCTAATACTATAATGAGGTTAATGTCTCAAATCATCCCAAGAAAAACTTTGGGTGGGAGGTTATGTTTAACGTACGTGTGATAGTCAACCTTACAATATGTTACAACCAGTTACAAACTAATGGCGACATTCGAAAAAAATGTCGCCATTTTAATTGGCGAAGATATAATCAGGATAAGTTCCAAATTTACCCTTGTAATAGATGTGAGTCCAACCTACCACATACGTTAACGAGATGAAAGAATTGGCCTCGTTTAGTAGAAAACTTTGGGTGAAAAGTAACACACTAGGCGCGCAATGCATTAACGGGAAAAACATATAGAACTGTATCTTCTAATGCGTTTGATCCAACCAACACCAACTTTTCAGAAAAGGGCCATAAATTTGTATTTTTCATTTTCCGGTTATATTTCGAACGTATTCCAAGAACTTCCTTATTGTATCAGTTGTTAGCATTTTTACAAGAATGAGGAAAAACCCTCCCCCAGACACACATATGGCAAATTGCATTACTTCGTACATCAAAACTGAGCTCTACCATCCACTGATCTTTATTATAATACTCTCTGGGTAAAAGGATGCATAATTTCCATAAATAATAAAAATTAAATTCTCCCAGATATTCAAAGATGTTGAATACAATACAATACAATACAATACAATATAATATAACATGGTTTATTTCTATTCCCTTTGACGAACTGGAAAATAGAAACCTGCATTTTCCTGATGTGATGATATGTATAAATAAATGCAAAATATATGAAACTGTACTTCAGTAAGTTAGCTAATTTTCCAGGTAGTTTGTTTATGATTGCAAGGTAACTTACTGGAGAAAACAGACGATCTTTACTTCTCTACAGTACCTGAGAAATGTCTTGAGTAAAAGAAATAGTATAGCAAACTGTCTGAATTTATATTACTAGCAGTTTTAGCAAAACTACGTCATTGTACCAAAAACGTACCGTACGTAGTCCAGGGAATAGCACGGATGCTAAATTATTGACTTGCTGCGCAAACCTCCTTTGGTATATTTCAAATAATGTGCAATTATTTCTACAAAATTTTAACAAAATTGGCGATACTTCAAAAAGGCCGCCATTTCTTTGTTTTGGTATTAATTTCTAAGGCCCGGTTCAAACGTCGCATTTCTCATGCGCCGAATACAATTCATATTTGAATCGACTCAAATTTGTTTTGTGCGACATGCATTTCAGACGTCGAATATAATTGTGTAGAACACAATTGCTCGGCATGCTGCGAGTCGTTCCCAGATCCCCAATCAGAGAAGAGACGTCAAAAACGTCATTGATTGCTCGAATCAAAATGGCGCGCAATTGGAGTGAAAGAGACAAGAAACGATTTCTTATTTCTAATTCCCTCCGTGTTATCAGAAGACGACGGCTACACATGCAGGTAGCTCTTAACTACTTGGTTGCAAGACGGAGGCAAGTGCTAACTGTTTGTTCTCTTCTTCTGCTGATTTTGTCGCCGCGAAGCGTGACAACACGTGTTCCCCACGTACGATCTTGTCGTCGGTTTACTAGAAACTCTGGGTGGTGGGACGAAGTGTGGAACAATTACAGCAACCAGCGTTTTAAGAAAACCTTTCGTGTATCTAGAGCGACATTTTGCTTCATTTTAAGTCGCATTGGACACCATCTACAAAAGCAAACGTTGACTGAAGAACCCATATCACAGGAAGAGAGACTTGGCATTTGCCTGTACAGACTGGGAAGAGGCGATTACTTCTTTACAATTTCAGAAATGACGGGAAGAGGACTCTCGACTGTGAGCTCAATCGTGAAGGAAGTTTCTGAGCTGCTTGTGGAACACCTTTGGAATGACAGTATCACAAAATTCATGCCAGAATCACCCGAAGAATTCAAAGAGAAAATCATTGACATGGAAGAGTTGTGGCAGTTTCCTTGCTGTTGGGCTGCAATTGATGGCTGCCATATTCCCATGAAGTGTCCACCTGGCGGCCTGGAGTCTTGTAAAGAGTATCATAATTTCAAAAACTTTTACTCAATTGTGTTAATGGGAATGGTGGATTCACATTACAGGTTTGTGTGGGGGAGCTGTGGATATGCAGGAAATTCCCATGATGCAATTATTTTGAAATCAACTGAACTTTGGAGTAACATTGTTGAGGGTAGTATGTTGCCAAATCTAGGAAAGAAAGTCGGAGAAGTATCATGCCCACCTCTTATTGTTGGTGATTCAGCTTTCTCTCTCCGCACATGGCTTATGAAACCGTACACAAATGCAGTTCTGACACCTCAACAAAGATATTTCAATTACAGATTAAGTAGGGCTCGGATGGTTACTGAGGGTGCATATGGGCAATTGAAAGGAAGGTGGAGAGTTTTGTTGCGAAAGAATGAAAGCAGCAAGGAGCAAGTACGTATAACAACCCTTGCATGCATGGTATTACATAATACCTGCATTAACCAAGGGGACTCCATGTCACGTAAGCTGGACCTTACACTTGATCCAGTGACTCGAGAGAAACGAGATCGAGAGGAAATCAGGAAGTTGCTGCAAATAAGAGAGTGTGTACCAATACGTGATGTTACAGCTGAAGAAAGCAAAGTCAGAAATGCAATCTGTGAGAAACTGTGGCTGGAGAAAGAAACTGGAATAGTTTCATGAATTTACACTCATTGTTTGACTGGCAATAGATAATTACTTAACATTTTCCTTGAATAAGCACCCCCCTGGATGAAGCACCACATAAACAATCTAAAATTAGACAAGCACCCCCTCCCCCAAGATACGTACTCGCTATCCCTCGACCTTTTAACAATTGATTTCTTATATTTTTAAGGTAGAAGTTAATAAAAGTTCCTTTTTTGTTTTAATATTATTATTATAGAACTGTCTGGTCAGTAAAGGAAAAATCAATATTTTTTAACATTTATGGATAAAGTAATGTATATCCTGAAATCAGTGGCCCCTCTTCTCCCCCTTTTCCTCAGATGAATTTTTGATAATATATTAAAATAGTGACCACCCTTTAATCTGATTTATTTTCAATTATTGACCTCAGCCAGCTGCTTATTCAAGGAAATGTGTTGCATGTTGTTAAGAGGATAGTTTGTTTAGAAGTGCTAAAATTGGGAGAAAACATTCATGTCTGGAACAGCGGATGTCAGAATGGCAGTCAAAATGTCAAGTTAATGTTTGGATTCTCATGCCAAAGTGTTTGCGACACTTGGTTCAATTTTGCAATGTTGCATCCCACAATGTAGAAGTTAAGAGTTTTATTGAATGGTGATCCCACTTTTTATTTGCTCACCCCCAATAGATTATAACCGTCCCATTGTATTGACAACCGAGAACCTTTGAAAATTTTGTCTATCCCCCTCTCAATTTCTAATTAAGATTTCTTCAAATTTTCCATTTGAAAAGTCCCCTCTGTGGAGCTTGCTGCCAGAGGCTACAGATTCTTGAAAATGTAACTACAATAACTCTCGATTACTTCAACAAGAACATTGAAATACTGTATATTAATATTAAAAAATAATAAATAATTGCAATGATTTGACAACTGGTAACTTTACAATAAATAGTAATTGATCATATCTAATAATTAAAACTGAATTATATTTATTTATAATTATTCAAAGAAAATTGACCCAATTTATGGTATTTACAAAATCATAGCTATATATATTCTGCATAATCAAATACCAGAAAAAATCAAACAGAAACTTTAAATGTTGCTCAGTGTCACTGAAATTAATTTGTGTTTAAGTTTTAAATATTCCATAGCAACGACAACAATGCAGCATATTTTCAACATATTTTCACAACCCAACATTTGCAAAATTCAACTAAATTCAGTGTTCATAATAATCTTTTAGTTTGCAGTCTATTACAGTAATCAATAATTTTAAAATAAAAAAGGTACAGAAACAAAGAAATTGAAAATTATATGTATCAGTATTTGCATATTGAGATTCAGCTATGTGGCTACACAACATAATCTCCTGCCTTCAGGGAACATTTATAACTGTCATAGTTCTATAGGTTATGATACACATTACCATTGGAGAAACAAAATTCAGAGTTGTCAGACTGAGAAGATGGCATTGTTTGTGCTGTGAAGGATGGACTGCCGGTTTGGTACGCACCATATGGTGCTGCAGCATGGGGGGGCACTTGCTGGAAATGGCCTGCTGACTGATTAGTTGGCGAGAACTGCATTGGTATTGATGCACTTGGTTGCATTAGCATCTGAAACAATTTCAGCTCATGCTGACGTGACTTCTCCATCTCCTCTTTCATGAAATCTATAAGATGCTTTGTAGGGTCATTTGAAACTGCATCTCTGACCACTTCCACTGCTTGTGCGATTGTTGTTTCTAGTTGATTTTTTGACTTTGTAGCCTTCTTGGCTCTTTTGATGGGAACAAATAGATCCTCGCTGCAGTCATCCTTGCTTGTTGAGCTACTGGGCGAGCTTCTGGCATCTGACGATGGCTCAATAGCCTGGTCAGGCTGGCATGAATCCCTTGTTCTTACAACAGGAAAAAGGGCCTTGAACCGGCTGCCATAGCCCTTTCGTCTTGAAACCTTTTAATACCAGTTCCGGTTTTTACTGTAAGTGCAGCGTTTTTGCAAATTGACACACAATTCTTGAATTTCGTGCGAAGTTGCTTTGCCACAAATTAAAAAGATTCTCCTCTTACAGCTGCCCGTTCTGTCAATTCCTTAGCAATTGCAGCATAAATTTGTCCATTTTTTTGTTTTTTTGTGTTTGTGAAAATCAATTTTTTCTTGTAATAATCACTGCTGATGATTATATCTACCATGTCATCAACCTCTTCTGGTTTCCACGTAGACTTCCGACCCCTTTTCTTTTGAGGTTTCTTCTTGAATACATCTGATGCTTTCCCTGACAATGGCGTGTCCTCATCCACATCATCATCATCATCATCTTGATCTTCGCATTCATCATCATTTTGGTCATCTTCATTCTCCACATCGTCTCTGCAATGAAAAACAAAATATATTATGGCTCAAACATGATATAGGATAATATAAACTTAACAATTCCTTTCAAGTATATTTTGTAAATGGCTTTATTATAAACAACTGCGATGGTATATTCTATTAAAAAGAGCGGGAAACTGCCAAGCAACGTGTCATGAAAAATGCGAGTCAAAGATAGGAAAATTGAATTTGTCACCACTGGATCAGATTTACCAAACAGTATATCATAAGTTCAACTTAATAGTTACTCACCTGTTTTTCTTGTTTCCATTCTGACAATCTGCACCGAGAGCGCCATGATTTTCCAAAATTCGTGTGGCTGGTGTTTGGCGCCCTTCGCCTTCAGTTTCTTCCATTAGGGCTTTAAAACACTCGTCACATCGCGCCACAGAAAGCCCAGCCCTCCATCCCGGGGCCTCTTCATCTTCCTCGAAGACAGAACAGGAGATACAATAATGTGAGCTGCAGTCAAGACAAGTATATTTCGTAGTTTTGAAGCAAGAGTTGCACGAAGTGCTTGTGGACGCCATGATGAACTGTCACACAACGCTTGACTTTCTGCGCATGGCATTTGAGTCAACAGTGCCGAAAAAACCGGTTTGACGGGACCATGTAAACAAATATAATTTATGCATTGTATTCGGCGCATGAAAAATTCGACGTTTGAAACACCAGTTGAACTTTTGCCGAATATTCGACACAAGCCGCACATAATTCAAATCTGCCGAATTTAATTGTTTCAGACGTCGCACTTCTCATGCAGATAATTCGTGAATTGTATTCGGCGCATGAGAAATGCGATGTTTGAACCGGGCCTTTTACTATAATGAGGTTAATGTCGCAACTCATCGAAAGAAAAACTTAGAGTGCGAGTTTATGTTTAACGTACGCTTGATAGTCAGCCTTACAGTATGTTACAACTGAGAAGTAGTGTCAATTTATGGCGACATTCCACAAAAATGTCGCCATTTCTAGATTTGAGCTTAATTGGGGAAAATAATCACATGGTTAGGTTCCAAATTTACCCTAGTAATAGATGTGAGTCCCACCTACCACATACGTGAATGGGATGACCGAATTGGTTTCGCTTGGTAGCAAACTTGTGGCTAAAGAAACACACTAGGAGCGCAATACATTACCCGGAAAAAGCAAAAAAGTACTGTATCTTCTAATGTGTTTGTTCCATCCAATACGAGCTATTAAGAAAAGTGGTCATAAATTAGTGTTTTTACTTTTCCGGTTATATTTCGGTCGTATTCCAAGAACTTCCTGATTGTATCAGTTGCTAGCATTCTTGCAAGAATGAGAAAAATCCCTCCCCCCGGACATACATTTGGCAAATTGCATTCGTACATCAATAGTGAGCTCTACCATCCAATGATCTTATTATTAACGCTCTGGGTAAAACAAAGCATGGTTTCCGTAAATTACAAAAATTAAACTCTCTTAGATATTCAAAGATGTTGAATGCAATACAATACAATACGACATGGTTTAGTAATTTTCTCTTTGAGGGGAAAATAAAAAGCTCTTTTATTCTTGATGTGATCATATATTTAAATAAATGCAAACTATATGAAACTGTACTTGAGTTAGTTAGGTAACTTTGCAGGTAGTTTGTTTATGATTGCAAGATATCTTATTTATTTATTTACTGATTTCGTGTAGAGCACGGGGTACACAAAACAAAAGGACACGAGGTCCCCTACAAGGTTTTTGCACCCGATACCCTTCCCAATAAGACAACATTAAACCCTTTCCATAATTACACCCTAAATTAAAAAGTCAAAAAAAAAAGAAAAAAGAAAGAAAAAGAAAGATATGGGGAACAAAAATTAACAAGAACAGGCGGTCATGACATTCGAACCGCGGCACTTTAGACAAATCAGTTTGAAAGTACAGATGTCGTCCTGGTTAAAAACATTGCTCAGCCTGTAAAAGAAAAGAGCCTTGAGTTTTTTCTTAAAGATACAAATTGATGTATACATGAAGTGTAAGCCGGTTTCTAGCAACGGCCTGCCAAAGTTCGGTTTTCTTAATGGTTTCAGCATCGCGATTTATATGTGTGATTTTGTTTCCTATAAGTATTTTATGCACTTTTGAGAAATTTTGCAAAGCAGTACCCCTTTGCTAAAATGCCACAAATGGCTGATTTCTCTGTGTACTCCAATGAGAACGACCGTCGACCTCAACGCGAGGTGAGAATAGTGAACCTGCATATAAAAATTGAAAATCTGACACTCGCTGCCTCATCGCGCGCAGGCTGGGCAGCCTGTGTTCCAGTTTGTTGATCATGAGCCGATTTGGTCTGCGGTCTATCCCATAAAAAAATGGCGGCCAAACGTGACTGATCCAAATTTTTTTCAAAATGGCGATTTTGCCAACTCATCAAAGATTTCAGCCCGTCCGATCGGGCCTTTGTCTCAGAGAAAAGTATGTTTTAATGATAATATTCATAGCTTTTGTATTACTATGTTTTGGAGCGTTTTTCTTTGTCCCAGATTTACGGGATAAAACGTATTTGGAAGACGCGTACAAGAGATTTGTAGGAAGTAACGACCACATTGTACCTCTAAAACCACCAAAAAAGCCAGTAATAAGAGTTAGTTTACGACCAGCAGGTAAGTTAATGCAGTTCTGCGGTTGATAGTTGATTGTATGAAGGATTCATTGAGTTTCTTTTCTACGGCGGCGAAGCCACAGCTTTCCAACCATCGACACATGGAGACGAAGAGAGTACACATCCAGTTCTGTTGGCAACGGAACGGAAACTCAATGTTAAAGTTCCAGCCGAACACAGAGATCTAGTGGAAAAGATAAAAGAGGATAAAGAGAAGTTTGCTGCGGAGAAAAAGAAGAAAGACGAGGAAATCAAGAAGGAAAAGGTGGACAAGCTTGTGAATGAAGCTGTTATCGAAGGAAAACCAGGAGTTGGAACAACTGGTGGCGAACCACAAGACGAGGAGACCAAAAAAAGACGAAACTTTGTCAAAGGGGTTCGTATGATAATTGCTGCAAGTTTGCAAGATATAAAGCTAGAAAAGTAGCTACAGGTATTTAGTTTTTATGCTTTAAATAAGTGACACGTGCATGCGAGATTCGGAAGGGGAAGGTTTCACAAAAATTCGTGATCTTCAGAACATTTTGAAGTTTCATTTCACGAAACATTTTCTTAGTGGCTATCTTATTTCTCCTCAAAACTATTAGCATAAGATTTAAGGTAGTATACATTTCAGTGGATCGCAGTCATTAAGTTTCTTGAATGCCAGATCTAGAAAAACAGGTTGTTTTAACGAGTTCTTATGTTTGGCAATTTTTTTAATACTGATATCGCTTGGATCTTATCTAAATTTGGCACTATGCAATCATAATAGCTGTTTAAAGCACAAGACACAGGTGCTAAGTGAGTTTACCGTGGAAAATCACTTGGCGATTTTTTAAACACCTGCATATATGGGAGGCTTGTTTGTAAAACAAAATTTTGAAAAGTGTTTTTATTCATAACAGAAAAGGAAGTCGGTCTGTGTTATTGCTTTTGTGTTGTGAAGTAATTATCTTCAAGGTTGTTGTTAAGAATATTCTTGAAGTTAATACTTAAATGTAACTATGTGGATTTTACTTATAAATTAATAAGTTGAATAAATTATTTCAAAGAATTATTAGTTACAGATGATGTGTTTCAAACAAAGAATAACTAAATATTTCTTATGGGTCAATTGCTACAAATAAGATTAAAAAGTATATTTTCTTTCAGGTTTTTAACTCTGGTCTTAATATTTTAGGTGTAATGTATGGATGTGCTTCTGGAGCCTAAAAATATAATGTTTTGGAGTAAACTTTGTTTACTTTGGCACGATAAGGTACCCCAGTTTAGGGAATATTTGGTTTATATTTCTGGGGTGCTGAAGAACTGAAATCTTGAAAATTGCTGTATTATAGAAAATGATAACTCTATTTAAAACATAACCTGTTTAAGCCAGGCCAAATATTAACATTCAGCTGCTACGTTATTCTAGATGATGAAATTTGCTTGGGACGGTTATGTCAATCATGCCTGGGGTATGAATGAACTCCGTCCAATCAGTAAGACAGGTCACTCGGCATCCATATTTGGATCATCTTCTATGGGAGCAACAATTGTTGATGCCCTGGATACACTTTACATTATGGAGTTGAAAGATGAGTTCCAGAAAGCACGTAACTGGGTTGCTGCCAGCTTAAACTTCAATCAGGTGAGTTGGTATTTTTAACCCTTTCAGCCCCAGCCAGCTTATCAGTATGCAAATTCTCCTTACATTATCCACACAAAATAGGTTGTTTGGCAATGAGAATAAAGTAATTAGTCATACACAGTGATTTATCTAAGATGAATACAAAATTCTCCCAACCTGTTTACAAGGAAACTATAGAGAGTTTAGGAGAATTCAGCAATACATCATATGGTGTGTATGGGGCTGAGGGAGTTAAATCATGAACAGGACCAAGGTAAGACGGACTGTGCCCTATTGCACCTTGGGTAATATTATAACAACTAACCTGTCTCTGGATGATCACAACTTTCAAGAATAGAGTTTGACTAAATTTTGAGTCATATTTTAATTTAACCATTATGGTAGTAATCTCCTCTGTCAGACTTTTGTTTATGTTTTTTTGTGGCACAGATGTGAGCTTGTCTGAAAGCATTGAAATTTATTTACTTAGTTACTATTATTTTGTTTGCAAAATTGATTGTTCACAAATTTTTGATCAATGCACAACCATGTCATGTAGAAGTCTGACAACCTAATATACTTTGTCTTGTACATTGTACATATAGAGAAACTGACAGTGTTCACCTCAATACCTGTTTACAATTTCACTTGTGTCTGTTAAAGGCAACAGATGTATCTGTGTTTGAGATAACCATCAGGTTTCTCGGAGGTCTTCTCTCCTCGTATGCATTCACTGGAGATGAGGTAAGTTGGTTTCTGTAGCTAGAAAAGCTTATTAAAATCATTTGCTGAACTGGTTTGACTGGCTCTTCAGGGGTCCACTTACCTATACTGTACATGTTTCTGTTTAGTACTAAGTGGATGGGACTTTCATCTCCTGTGTTGAATTCTAATCCATTGAAGGTTTCTGGAGGGTTCCCACAAACCGTTAAAAAAGTACTATAAATTTTGACACAGTGTGTTCTCTAGGCTTCTTTACATTCATTGAACATTAATTTTATTTAAAATATTATTGTTTTCTTAAAAAAAATATTTGTTAGCTTGACAAGTTGTTCAGAATACTCAAGTTTTAAGAATTATTGCCATTTTGTCTAACATGTACTGTCTTTATCCTATATCCCCTAATGCTGCATGTACGAACTTTGTGACCGACTATGCCTTGTCAGGGATCTGGGGTACATTACAGTATAAAACAAACAGTAATTAGTAATAAAATAATCATGTACTGTAAATACAGTAGTGACAATGATTACAACTTAATTATGGAAATGGGTAAGATAAAAGTATAAAGTTTAACTATTATTACGCTACCTTCAGAAGCTCTCTGATCAACATTACTAATATATCTGATTGCGTACATTTATTTAAAGGTGTTTAAAATCAAAGCCAAAGAACTTGGTGACAAACTTCTTCCAGCTTTCAACACTCCCACTGGCATTCCGTGGGCCATGGTGAATTTAGCCAGGTGAGTGCAGTAGATTTATTAATATATTTCATGCTGCATTTGTTTCTAATAAATTAAAGTTTTGTTGTGCAATTGTTTCATCTCATGAAAATTAATGTCTCTTTTGCAACATCAATCTTGCTCTTTCCTTTTTTCCAACTTCTATCAGAAAAATCTGTACAGTAACTTGTACTTTTCCAACTAAATAGCTGCAACTAAAGAACCACTATTCACTTTCGCTTTGGAAATCAGTTGTTAATCGTAAAATATTTATTTATTTGGATATAAAACGCAGTGATAATTACCTGGCATGTTATAGTACTGACATGTTCTTACTCTGACTTGTGGCTACAGTGGTAGTGGGCACAACTGGGGCTGGGCATCAGGGGGGTGCTCCATACTGGCAGAGCTTGGAACCCTTCACCTGGAGTTTGTCTACCTTTCCAAGGTCACTGGTGACCCCACTTACGCTAAGAAGGTCAGTGCAGTAGAGCTTACAGATCTGGAGTGCAACATAAAGTATTATTATTATTACCGTATTAACTAATATTTATTATTATCTTATTTTATTATTTATTTTTATTTAATATTTATTATTACTAGTTATTCATTAAATTAATATTTTATAATATTATTTTCT